>CM060963.1:123977576-124130076 GCA_030765045.1 Tenodera sinensis
AATAATATAAAAAATATTAACATTAATAAGTTTTAAACTTAATAATTTAAAAATATTTAATAATATAAAATTTAAATTTTAAATTAAAAAGAAACTTTAAAATTTTTAAATTTTAAAATTACCACAAAAGCTCAATTAACATAATTTAAATTCAATACCTAAATTACAACACAAAATTAATTAATTTATATAATATAAACCTATCACCAAATTTCCAAATCCAAACTTAATATTCGTTCTCTTAAAAGAATTTAAAATCATAAAATTAAAACAATTTCAAAAATTTAAAAACAAATACTAATTTCAAATCTTAAATTCTAATAAACTTACTCAATTTATAGTTTATAAAAACACAAACTTATATAATTTAAACTCACAACCAAAACTTCAAAACTTCAAATATATTTCACAATCTCCTCTTTTAAAAATTCAAACAGAAAACCGTTACAACAAATAACCAAAAATTACAACAAAATTAAATATCTAATAAAATTAAATAAAACAATGCTTATATTACTTAAAATAGCAATAAAACATTTACACAATTTCAAAACAAGACTCACACTCTCCACTAAAATAAATTTCTCACAATCTCTCTCTCTCTCTCTTTCTCTCTCTCTCTCTCTCTCTCTCACACACACACACACACACACACACACACACACCTATAGAATATTCTTCACTGGATATAAATCATATGTCTTTAACATCCTTTCACATCGGGGCTCTAATGACCTAGCTGTCGACGGGCCCTTAAACCCTAATCACTCACTCACTCACTCCTTTCACTCACATAAAAATACCTCCACTTCACCAGTCCACCTTTTCTCTAAAAAATAAAAAAATCCATTCTCTCCAACACCTAAACAAAATCACTAATACACCACATCAAACATTCACATAAACTAAACACTTACAAAACCCTCCTCTAAATCATCAAATCACACTCTCCACTCATCAAATCCAAACGAACTCCTAATCACTGATATAAAATCTCAATATACTTATTACGGGGGAAGGGCTAAGCCCCTCCCCCTTTTAATCCACCTTACCATTCTCCACTTTTATTTGTAAATCATAAATGGGGAGGGAAAAATCCCTCGCCTCACTTCACTACACTCACTCATTTGGGGCATTTACGCTGGTTACCGGACCCATCATGTTAAGAATCTGCAAATAGTCGACTGCTCCTTCCACTGAGACATACCTTCAAATTTCTTACCACCCGGGTCCACCATTGTCCAGGCCGTAACTGTTTCTGCAAAACTGCAACTCTGCCGTCTGCTCCATCATTGCTGTCGTTATAACTCCAAGGTATCCTCTTCTTTCTTCGAACTAGGTTGTTGTGCATCTATCTCCTCTCCTACATTATTATTATTATTATTATTATTATTATTATTATTATTATTATTATTATTATTATTATTATTATTATTATTATTATTATTATTATTATTATTATTATTATTATTGTTATTATTATTATTATTATTATTATTATTATTATTATTATTATTATTATTATTATTATTATTATTATTATTATTATTATTATTATTATTATTATTATTATTATTATTATTATTATTATTATTATTATTGTTATTGTTATTGTTATTGTTATTGTTATTATTGTTATGGTTCTATCTGGCAATATTTGATTCTTCAATGTTAATAATATTACTCATTCTTCCGATCTTCAAACTCCTGGAGTATGTAATGTATCTGGTCTTATAATATCCTTACTTATTTAGACTTCCCAGGCTATGTTACTGATCTCATTTGCTAACTTGGAATGTTTATTATATAACTATTTTTCCCTTAAAATTTTCATTAAACTATATCCCCTTAGTAGATTTCTTCCTTCAATAATTCTTCTGTCGTATTTAGCAAATTCAAAAAGCACATGTTCGGGATTGTCAATTACTTTACATACACTACAGTAATTGTACTCTAATTAATTATTATTAGAGTTATTAGTTTTTTTTTTATTTTCTGTCAATAAGTTCCATAGGGTCCATGTCCGGATAAAAAGTGTACCATGCCTTTCGTTGGTTTGGCGTGTTTGAGTTTCTATCTTTCGTGAACAGATGGAACAAATTCATAAGTCTTTCTCCCTTCGTTAATAAAATCCCACTCCTCTTGCCATTCCGTAAGTAGAGATATTTTGATTTCCTGTTTATTCACATATCTTTTACCAACTATTTCATGTACTTTGTTCCAATCTTGCTTCTTCATCCAAAACGTGCCACCTCTTAGTCTAAGTAAAAGATCAATTGGCCATATGCTCGTAATGATCAATAAAGCCATTGTTGGGGTGGTGCAGACCGCCCCTGTGTGGCTTAATATGATTTTTCTTTGAGAACTTATAAATGCAATAATGGTAGGTAATGATATTATTTAGGGATATTTTCAATTCCATGTTCACAATTCTTGACAACTTCTGCATAATTACTTCTGCCTTATTTCTCACATATTCTATGTGTTTAATATAATTTAATTTTTCATCTAGCATAACTCCCAAATATTTTGTTGCATTACACCATTTAATGGTTTGATTGTTACATTTTATAATTTTTTTAAAGTTTCCTTTCAGTAACATAAAGTTCGATTTGTGTGGAGCAATTTCGATTTTCGCAATTTTGCACCAAGTTGCCAATTTATCAGTAAGATATCTTGCTTTACTCTCTAACTGAACTCTCAAATCTCCGTCTATTAGAAAAATTACGTAATCAGCATATGCTGTGAAGTTATTAATTTCAGGATCGTTATCAAATTCTTCTAACAAAGATTCCATTACTATGTCCCAAAACGTCTGCCCAAGTACCGAACCTTGTGGGCATCCTTTGGTAATTCCTTTCCATATTTTCTATCCTATACCTTGAATGAATACTCTTGTTGTCACAGTAGTTCTTCAAAATGTTGTATAAGGTTTTGGGATAATTTTGTTTTCTTAATCTTTCGAAGAAAAAGGGCCACCATAGATTATCGAATGCTCCAGAAATATCAATATACTAATTGTATACTTTTTTTTATCAGTCTGAATAATATTTTCCATGATGTTATATATTGCATCTTCGGTAGATCGTGTCGGTCTGAGTGGCTCAGTTGGTTCAACGCTGGCCTACTGTTCCCAAGGTCGCGGGTTCAAATCCGGCCCAGACCGATGGTTTTTAAGTGTGCTTAAAAACGACAGCTCCATGTCAGTAGATTTACTGGCATGTAAAAGAACTCCTGCGGGACAAAATTCCGGCACACCGGTGACGCTGATGTGATCCTGGCAATTGACAGCGTCGTTAAACAATATATATATATATTTGTGCCTATCATAAGTCTATATTCATTTAATCTTTTATTAAATATCTCATACAATCGGGGATGACCTACTAGGTGTTTTCTTCAATATGTATACTATTATCTGTAAACCTAATTGTTTTGCTTCCTAACGTATAGTCGCCATCTTCATAGCGCTCTCTAAAGGTAGCGTCCACATCCCTGGCGCTAGTTGTATGAACCTTCTTCACATACTTTGAAAGACCACCTTCCTCATCTTCATCTTCGGGACACAGAGACGTTTCTGCTTTTCCTGATTTTTTATTATATTATTTAAACGATCGGATACAGGTTGGAGACCTCGGACATTATATGCTAGGTTTCGAACCTGAGATCTTTTAGGGGACGTAATTTTTCCCTTGTCCGCCTTACTGTGTCATCAATGGATTGTTTGAGTCTGATACCTTGAGCAAAAATGTAGATCTTGCTAAAATACACAATTTGTGTTCAAATAAATTTTCTTGTAGGGTGAACCATTTCGGAGATATTCTTTGTTATGTGTGTGAGTTTCGGAAAACTTAAAACTTTCGTGAAGTGGAACATCGGTGTTCATTTTTACTTTCTCTACTGGTAAGTGGGGGAAGTATTGTATTCCACCCAAAAATTCGATGTCGAGATTTCACCGGAAATATATGTTTTGAGACCCCCTGAATCCAAAAAAAGCATTTTTAGAAAAAGGTCCGTTGGTGTATCTGTGTGTCAGTCTGCCAGTCTGTCAGTCTGTGGACAGCATAGCTCAAAAGCGAAAAGTCGGTTAAAAACCAAAGCTGATATTTAAGTTTAACGTCTATCGAGGATGCGACACGAAGATTTTGAAGAAAATAGCTCCACCCTAAACTACCCTTTACATGGAAAATTTTACGAAAATTTTTATTTTCTTGAAAAGAGCTCTAACGAGTTTGATTAAAATGTCATATGTTTGAGATATTTTTATGACAAATGAAATGTATATCTTGAATTTTCTGGCTATAGCCCCTGTAGTCGTATTTACTCTGGACGACTTTTGCATAACTGGTAAACCGTTAGAGATAGACCAAATTATAGTGTACAAAAAATGTAGATCTTGTTAAAATACACAATTTATGTCTCAATAAATTTTCTTGTAGGGTGAACCATTTCGGAGATATTCCTTGTTATGTGTGTGAGTTTCGGAAAACAAAAAATTTCGTGAAATGGAACATCGTTGTTCATTTTTTATACCTATGTTAAGTGTGCAAAGAGAACAGTCTCGAAGCTTTAAAAGACTTAACTATCCCACAAAGCCTACTGTATTCTAATATTCCATTTGCACCCACAAGGAAATAAGTAATAAGTTAATTTGTACAAATATTTATCTCAACTAACATGAAGAAGATATAGGAATAAGAGTTTGTAAGAATGGTTAGTACAAGAGTAGAGAAAGTCATGTGAGTGCAACACATCAGATTTTTATATGACTATGGTGGCTACACCGCATCGACAATGCTATCAATGCTATGTCTACCCATGCTATAAGACGAAGTTATTTTACTCTGTTTTTCATTATCATCGTCGAATACGAATATCGGATTTTCTCTAGCCCCAGAGGTTTCAAGCACTTCTTCGTTGTTCTCGAGCGTATGCATATATTCCTATATCAGATGAAGTTTCCAGCACTTTGAAAAGATAATATTTTGGTTGATGCAGCGATTTCGAATAAACATAGAGATTCTCAAGAACAGAGTCCCGTGTGTTCTTCCGCGAATATCATAGTCGAAGTCTAGGATTTGTATTGGTAGCGAGAACTTTTGTTTCATTATTCCCATCTTGCGACTAAGATTACAAGATATATTTATATATTTTGCTTTTTATTTCTTAGTGTTCGATGAGCTATAGATGAGTTTTTTAATTCGTCCTAGAAAAGTTCCCGAACGATGGAAATTTAGCGTTTAATTTTTACAGTCTGAGTAATCTGACGCCTTCAAAGAAGATTTAATCCTATTCTCGTCGATATCAGAATCTTGTATAGCAGACACAGGTATCAAGATTTCGGTTCTGTTATTTGCGGCCACTTGTACTTGCTTGTGCTTTCTTTTATAAACCAGTTTCGCCTTGGTGTTTGTATGGTCAAAATGAATTACACTCTCACTGTGGGCTGTTTTGATTCCAGCTTCCCTAGCTTTCTAAATCAAACCCTACATGTGGATCCTAACGTGTTTACGAGATTGCTCTACTGAATTTCGAGACATTTTACTCTGCACTAAATGATGATCAGATTCAATAATCTTTTTCATTACGTTCGCGATGGAAGTCTTGAAACCTAAGTGATTCCATCTGGTACTCATTGGAGGATATAAACAATATACACAAGAATAAATAAGGTGACAGCGATGCCTTTTTCTATGCCCTAATAATAACACTATGAAAGTGGATCCAATGGCCCCATGCTGTCGATTTTACCCCAGAATAAATCCGTCAGCTCTCTTCTTGTTTTCATTGGGAAGCCAATGATGTAACACGGTGTACTGACAAAGTGATGAACTGGTGATCAGATCAACTTAATTCGCATAGCCAGTGGCTCCTTTATTGGCGGTAGGAGCGATCATTCTCTTTACAAATTTTTCCCATCGGTTTCTCCAGGCTACCGCATCTCCGTTCAGTCCTATATAGCAAATGTTATTGATCTCAGCATTAAAGAGTAGCCCAGAGCTGTGATTTGCTTGACTTCAGAAACGAGGTTATATTAATAGTAATAACAACCACAACAGCAATAATAATAATAATAATAATAATAATAATAATAATAATAATAATAATAATAATAATAATAATAATAATAATAATAATAATAATAATAATAATAATAATAATAATAATAATAATAGTAATAATTAACAATAATAAACAATGATAAACTAATGAGAATAAAATAACAACGGTAATAGCAGTAATAACAATAACTAAAAATAATTATAACATATAACAATAACATTAATAAGAAACAAAGAAATGCCAATCAAACATTAGGCGCCCTGATGTTTGCATGGATTTTGTTACAGCAATTTACAACCTTTAATCCGTAATGTTAGACCATAGAACCATATATAGGAATGAGTTTGTTCCCTGGAAAATAAAATCTTATAAGTGAAGCGGAAAATGTACTAAGACTGTTCCTCTATTATCACGCGCTACACACCTGGGCATTTCCTCTGCCGCTCTCTTCTCTTACAAGCTGAACAATATTCACACACGTCACTGACTGGTTTTACCCCTGTTATTTCTGCAACTCTTTTAACGCACGAAGGGTTATCTATTTACCCGAGGGCCGGCTGGAGTGGGCCACCTGGTGTATGCAGGCTTCAACGGCCGCTGTACAGTGTTCTTTGGCTTCCGGATAGGCCAAGCTCCGGAAAAGGAAAGCGCTTATACTCTGTCAACTCGCATTCCTCAAGCGCTGCTGAGATTATAAGGTTGTTCCGACCTATGTTAAACTGAAATTTCACATAAATACTAAAGCCACCAGGAATATACTATGGAAGACGTAATTGTCCCTTCCTACGAGAATCAATTGTGACTACACGGGAGGACTAAAATCGCATAGAACTAAACTATATAAATTACATCTACTCGTTTCCACGCAGCTAAGCGCATGAGATTGGGACACGTAGACCGCATTTAGTCTAAGCTGGTATTCCGAATAGCTAAAGTACGCCGGCAGCGTAAAATGGGAAATATATTGTGAAACAGTTTTCTTTAAAACCCCATCTGAACGAGACAGTTAGTGGTGAACTTGTCTAGCACTGCTCTTAGCAATCCTGCTAGCCATTTTATCCAAAGGTTTGAAATTCTCTCAAGCGTGAAGAAGATTCCACTTGAACAGCCCTGGGGGAGTGGTACACATTGAGCGGGACTGCGCTCACGACCTTGAGCGTGTGTGTTGGGGTGAGGACGATACAAACACGGACCAGTTCAGTGACGTACCTTTCACAATGAGTGCAGGACGTGTTACGCCAACATTTAATCCCGAATGGGAAGAAAAGTATTTCGCCGTCTTCTAAGGTGGAAAATCACATTGTTTGGTTTGTGGTGCAACAGTGTCATATCCTTCACATTATAACATTAGGAGGCATTTCACAAATGCGTATGCGCAAGAATATGGTGAAGAGAAGCTGACAGGTGTGGCTCGTGAAAAAATGCTGAATCGTCTTAAAGAACATTTACAAGCCAAAAGTGACAGTACTAGCAAGACGATAGTTGACCGGCAAAACATAGTTTGTGCCAGTTTTAAAATTGCAAACGAAATTGCCAAACCCTCTAAACCTCTCTCTGAAGGAGACTTTACAAAGGAGTGCTTGATAACTGCTGCTGAAGAAATTTGCCCTGATTTAGTGAATTCCTTTAAATCTCTTAGTTTATCTCGTCGAACAGTCACCGAGCGAATTACAGAAATTGCTTGCAATTTGGAGAAACAGCTGAAAGTGGTGTACTACTCATTAGCACTAGACGAGTGTAGTGACAGGAAAGACACGGCTCAGTTAGCTGTTTTCTTAAGAGGAGTTTATGAAAATTTCAATATCAGTGAAAAATTTCTAGATCTTGCATCGTTAAAGGATCGGACCACAGGTGAGAATGTGCTTAACGCTGTGCTAAAGACAATGGAACACTTTAATCTTCCATTGGAAAAACTAGTTTGTGTTGCAACCGATGGAGCGCCATCCACGATGGGTCATACGTCGGGATTTATAGGAAGACTTCGAGGTGTTCTTGCAGCAAAAGGAATAAACCCAGACGGTGTACTACATGTACATTGCTTTATTCATCGCGAGGCATTGTGTGCGAAATCAGTAACGTTGGATACAGTGATGTCAGTTGTTGTGCGAATTGTGATTACCATCAGGTCGAATTCACTTCGTCATAGACAGCTTCAAGAATTTTTAAAATATATAAATTCTGAGTTTTTAGATCTGCCGTATCACTCTCAAATTAGATGGCTAAGTAGAGGCAACGTGCTTCAGAGAGTTTTCGCGTTACGAAGCGAAATAGACATTTTTTTAAAAGATCAGAAAATAGACTTTGGAGAACTTAGCACCAAAGACTGGATTTGTGATTTAGCATTTTTGAGTGATCTAACGTTACACTTAAACACATTGAACACCACCCTACAAGGGAAAGACAATTTAATCATTACGATGATTGATGAACTAAAGGCTTTCATGGACAAATTGCGACTCTGTATGTATCAAATACAGCACACAGATTTGTATCATTTTCCAAATTTGAAATGCGTATTTATTAAAGGATCTTCTGAAGTACTAAACAAATACAAGACAATTCTGGAAGATTTACTGGAAGAATTTAAAATCCGATTTAATGATCTGAAGACCATGGACACAGAATGGAGGTTGTTTAACAACCCATTTGCATTCGATGTTAAAGATGCACCACACTCTTTGCAGATGGAATTAATCGACCTCCAGAACAACACACCTCTGCGGACTTTAGGACTGTTGGGAGTAGAGTTATTTCGTACACTACCCAAAGTGAAGTTTCCAAATTTACGTCTCTTTGGCAGTCGCATTGTAGCTATGTTTGGTACAACATATTGTTCTGAGCAGTTTTTCAGTAAGCTGAACAATGTGAAAACTGCTTCACTCAGTAGTTTAAGTGATGAAAATTTAGTGCACATATTGCGATTGCAATGTTCAAATTTTCAGCCAGAATATGACGAAATAATGAAGCACAAAGATTGTACGTTTCAACAGTGATTCAGTAAGTAGCACTCCAGGTTTACGTGATTTACGAAGTGTTTTAGTTTATTGCATATTAATATACTTCAAAGTCTTGCAAGTCTAAATAGCATTGTAAAATCTGAAAATATAACACTACAACATGTATGTAAATATTGTATAGTGTTTAATTTTGTGTTTGTAATAAATTACAATTAAGCAACACGCGTACGCCACTGACTGGTTCATGTGCCTTTATTGCACGCACTTATGGGACGGTAGAAACCTGTTTTTTCTCACGCGAATACACGACGTCCCCAGGCCTGCACTTGAAGAAAGCATTGCCGGTATTGAGTTGACTATTACAGGTCTTCCAGGCCAAGTAGCCAATTAAAATACGGATAAACTTCTACAACATTTTGAGGAAGACGAAGTCACCTGCTCCAAACGTCGCTAGACGTGAATATATTTCAAATACAGATCTGTGAATACTTCCAACTGACAAAGAGAATGGTACAGTCATCATGAACTTTAAAGAATACCACCAGAAGGTGCTGGACGTAGTATAAGATCTTGCACATAAGAAAATTAAAAAAAAAAAAAAAAAAAAAAAAAAAAAAAAAAAAAAAAAAAAAAAAGCACAAGAAGGATAGAAATGAATACAGTAGCACTTACAAGAAACTCTTCTATTCCTAAAGAGAAGCACCAAGAACTTACATCGCACGATTCCAGAACACTGACCATTTATGGTTTGCCAAAGGTATACAAATCTCAAATCCCCTTGACAGCAATAGTAAGCGCCATAGTATTCCTAACATATATGCTGGCTAAATTTCTCGCTGGGAAACTGCAAGAATTAGTAGGAAGAACTTGCGTTAAGGACTCTAGGCACGTTATACAGCTTCTGAGAGACTTAAGACTGCAAAACACTACATATTCATCACCTTTGATATACAGTACCTCTTCTCCAAGATATCTATTCAAGATGCCTTGGATATTAGAAAAATTGGCAAATAACAACATGCCGGATGGCTATTCATTAATAAACGCCCATTCCTTATGCTCCATATATTTTAGTTATATAGGAGAAATGTATGAACAGGTAGAAGGAATGGCCATGATGTCACCTCTGTCACCGGTTTTGTCAATCCTGCGTTTGGAGGAATTCGAAGCCGTACCCTCCGAAGCCTCCTCTGTAGTTACGATATGTGAACAACACTTTTATTATCTAACCCGCCTCTGTGTTGTGTTGGTACCCTCACATTGAAAATGTCTCAAGTTCGAATCTCGGTTTGGGTGAGTTACCCAGATAAGGGGTGTTTCCGAGGTTTTCCTTATCCTAAGAACACGAATGGGTTCATTTAAACTCGATTTCACTAATTTCATTCATTCATCGTCCAATATGACATATTACATTGGAGGATGTTAACATAAAAAAACTTTCGTTATCTGACCACATACACGATGGAGCTCGAAAACAATGGCAAGTTGCGCTTCCTTGATGTCCTAGTGAAGTGTTGCAGAATGAATCAAACCATACGTTTTTCTGTTTATAGAAAACCTACACACACACGCACGTACGCACGCACTCACACACGTACACACACGCCTACGCACACACATACATGCCATCCTCCAGCAGCCGTCAGACGAGGGATTCCTGCAGTCAAGGGATACAGAGTGGGATATAAGAACCCCTCAGAATAGAAAACACACCCGCTTGCAATAACACCGAATAAGTGTCCCTGTCGTATGTCCACCAAGTCTCAGAAAGACTACCAAAGTATTACAGAGGTACAACTTAGATACACACAAGCAAGCAATTATGATCTCAGGGGAAAGACAAAATTTCACCCTTATTAAGTAATGGAGTTATGTTGTACAAACTAGGAGACCTATTCAAACTCACAGAAACAGGCATATTATATAGATGTATAGACTATTCCCAAGCTGAGAAATCTACATTTGCAGAACATACATATATATAACATCAAGATTCTGGCAATATACGGACTTTATATATCGTTATACGTACTATGGGGAAGTATTGAAATCTATCTTGCAAAGAAAAGTTGTTTTGTATTGTTTAACCCCCGCTTTTACTACATACGGCACCGCAGGCTTGCAAAGAAAGTACCACGCTTAACAGAGAGAGAGATAAACCAAGCATACCACCCCGCAGTCAGTAGGAATCAAGAGTCCAACTACATCCATTATCTCACATACACATAAAAGCTTGCAGACGAAAAGACATCTTTAACGCCACACGGGTAAATCCGTAACATACTGATAGGCACCATGGCAATTTAACCCAGGCGACCTGCTTTTGCTCTTGGCTATTGCAGCATCAGTAGCCCGTGGAAGAAGCCCAACATATTATGTAGGTTGCAGCAAAACGAACAATTTAGTAAGCAACGACGCCTATCCGGAAGCTAAAGAATACTATATTCAAATATGCTCTGATATTTATTTCACCAATCATGGGAAAGGCAATATTCTTGTGTCCAAGAAAAGACAAGTGTTCACAACACAAGTTACCCTTCTAAACAAAGATGTTGATATATAGAAATTATATGTCAATTTTGAATCACAGTTTGCCGACCTAAAACTACCTGGGCCGGAAAAGTTGCCTGTTTAACAGTCCTCTGAATTTCCCTTGCAGTGAAGCTCCACATAATCTGTATATGGAACTGACTGAAGTACGGAATAAAATTCTACTACAACTAAATATTCTAATATAGAAGAGTGGGAACTCTTTAAAATCACTGGCGTGATATTAATTTCCACGGCTGCGTGTGTTCGCTATAAATGTAATCATAATCTCAGGAGTCACACACATTTGTGAGAAACATTTATTTCAAAATGAATTAATAGTTCCTTTTGTACATTTCTAAAAATTATCATGTCATACGCTACATTATACCATACATTATGAATTGTACTTGCAATTAGTTTTTTCGTGTATTTATTGTTTGTTTTGGTTTGATACAATGAATTGAAATTAACAAACTGAAATGTGTACACAAATATCGTAAATAAATACAGCATTCAATTAACAATTTCAATAAATGTTCATATGTATTATGGTAAACAAAATTTAATGGCGGCTGATACCTGACCACTACTATTCTCTTTCCTGTCACGCAAATACATTTTGTGAGCGCAAATGATATGGATATGCCCGGCTTTACAGCGTGATTTCACAGCGTGTTTAAGTATACAACTTGGCAAGGCCTGGCATGCCCCTGACTGGAATTTGTGTTGACCAGTTCCTGCCACCCGCAGCACATAGCTTGTGTCGGACATAGCTGCAGTAATGCACTTCAGTATTTTTATACACCCCCAAAGATTGAACTCCCCACTAAATTTTCCTTCAAGAAGCAACTTTCTCCATGATTTCCGCCATGTGCGCTCGTGGCTTTATATACTCTGTTCATCTAGAGATTAGAGGAGACGTAAACAAAGCCACGTGCGTTTTGACCACAGCGCGCCCTCTTGACGCTTTCGCCGTCTAAATAGTACCTTGAAGAAATACTCTTACTGAGGTCCGAAATGTCACTTAATGTTTGCTAAAGCATGAACTAAGTGTACTAAGCATAGTTAAAGTGTAAGAATACACAGTTAAGTGAATCTGTAACCAGCCTAGTTCATTCTGCGCGCGCATTATTCAGTATGAAAGTAACATGGCGGAACAAGTGAGTGTTGTAAAACATAAGCGCGGAAACCCGTTTTGAAGTGGTTAAAAGACAATATTGAACGTATTTAACAAGTTCTGCGAGAAATCTCCCTAACTTGCTATCGAAGACGTGATGAAATTAACATCCGAGTTTACCGGTGTGTCAGTTGCAAGTATTTACAGTACACACCACGAAAAATCGTCAGTTGGTGAAGATCCTGGTAAAAAGCGACCACATGCCAGATAAATGGTGGACGTAGTTTGCGACGAATTTGTGAGTGTGAGATCTGCAATCCGTCGAAAATTTCACCAATTCTTTGTTAACAATGAACCTCCACCTTAAACAAAGTGCTGTTAGCAGTTAACTCTGATCCCGATCTTCCAGATTTAAAACGAACTTCCCTCCACAAGCTGCTTCTGGAGATTGGTTTCGAGATTGTGAGCAGGAAATGAAAAAGTGTTATTGTGGACAGAGAAGACGTAAGTAGCAGTTAATTTCCACGTGCTATATGTTATTTGGATCAAGTAAATATATCCTTTTAGTAGTGTAAAATGCATATTATACCTACGCGTAGTGGTAGGTAACTGTTGCGTCATTGTGAATCCACGTGGCCGCGGAGTGATACAAACCGGTGTTTTGTTTATATCTCCTCTAATCTCTTGATGAACAGAGTATAGTCACAATAATTATTTTAAAATAAGCGATGGGTTAATTCCCCGAGAAAATATGAAAACTATTTCTAAACGTATTTTATATTGCATTTCATTAAGAAGCCTTCATTAACTTGCACCCCTCGCAAGCTGAATACCAAAATTTGTCATTGGCAGTATCGCTTTCCATTGCATGGCGAAAAAAAAGTTATTTGAAATTGTGCGCTTAAACAGTCAGTGACATCTATGGAAAGTACCTGTACTCTTTGAAACTGTTTCATGCACAGGACACCTAGTAGCGTTTCATGGTTTCATTGTTCAAACACAAGGGCGCTGATATCAGCAAAAGAAAAGGAATCAGCCGAATCAGCTGTTCGGTTACAGCAAAATGTTTGTTTTAGGAGCAGATACGAAGTGTTTGTCATGACACACCTGAAGTTATTTATAAAGTTAAAAGATGTTAGTAGAAATGTGGTGTCACATGTAATACAATGCACTGTTACATGAACGGAACGTAATTTCAGTATTGCTAACCACAGCTGTGTTCAAAAAGTTAATCAAAATGGGTAAACTTTATAAATTTATAGGTTATGTGTACAGACTAAGTATATGAACCTACGGCTAGGAATAGATAAGAACACAATCCACATCGGTGATTGTGTCATGTTTTTTCAAGTACTTTTTCGGCGAAAATGGAAAATAACAATAAAGAATCTTTTAAGCTCCTGGGAGTGTCTGCGTCAGACACAGAGTCAGGTTCCGAGGTTCCCGAGTTTGTGGCCCCACCTCCAAGAAAGAAGAGAGTTAAAAGGTACATAAGTTAGTATGGGTTGTTCTTGTACTGAGTTTTATTTTAAATTAATCTTACCAAAAAAGTACCTGTCTCTTGAACATAGAACAATGCTAAATTTCATATTGGAGAGAGAAGGCACATGATACAGTGTGTGTTATAGTGAACCTATGTATAACTAAGGCATATTTGAGCTTATTCTTTCCAGCATGATAATAATGTTAACCAGTTTTATGTCAGTGATTTAATCCTTGTACTAAATTTATATGTACACAGTATATTTTAGGTATGTGTGTGAGTATATGTATAATAAAGTTGTTCTTATATGCCCACTCCCCATTTACACTGGAGCAATTCTTTAATATCTCATTCAGCAGGGAAATACTGTAGGTCACATTGCATGTGATGGTGATTTACACTTGTTTGTTATTGTTGACATATTGTGTTGCATGTTGTGAAGTTTAGGTTTAAACTGGTGGTTCATAAATTTTCATGTTTTCTTACACAATGCAAAATGGAGGAAGAAAAGAGTATTATTGGTCATGGTATATTACTAGTCATGATGCATGTTCCATAATTATATGCCATGTTCAATGTCCCTGGGCTCTGCTTACGATGGGACCAAATGAACAAACAAATAAACAAACAATAGCATTGAGGGTTTTGAGTAAAATTAATCATAGGCCATCTGAAGATAAAATGAGAAAAACAGCTATGAGCAAACACACTACATAACAAGTATTGACACACTTAGGTAAATGGCAACATTTAAATCTCCAAATAGTTTTAATTTCCATAGTATACTCTGAACCCTTTTCATCCCAAGATGAGAAGAACAAAGTACCTAGCAATAAGAAAGTGCATTAACAACAAATATTAGAAAATGAAGTAGCAAATTTCAATCTCCAAGTACAGGGAGAGCAAAAAAGCTCTGAACCAGCTTCACAGTGTTTTACCTCTCTTAGCCGTCTGCTGCTGTCAAAGAAGGGTGCAGATGAAACCATGCAGCATTTTTAAAACTGCTTTTAAAGGCTTTACTGACCAACTTGATGAAACGAGATGCTGAAACTGACCACTGTCATGGTCCAAAACTTTTTGGCACCTCTTTAGGAAACTATCCATCACTTGCCATAGTTAACATTAAGAAATGGCAGATATTTTGTTTTAATTCTTCCAGGATGCGTGAATTTGTCTTTATATTTTGTTTTAAATTACCCCAGAGATAGAAATCGCAGGGTTGTAGGACCAGGGATAGAGGGGGCCCCAAATCTCTAGTAATAATTCTGTCTTGAAACACACATTCAATTGTTCACATCGAAAGACTAGCTATATGAGCTGTTACACAGTCTTGTTGAAAAACTGCAAAATCACACTCCCTGTCTGTTAATTCTCTGAAAAACTGCCAAAATTGTATTCACATATGTAAGGATGTCAATTGTTGACACAAAAAAATTGGGCTTATAACTGTTTCTCTGCTAATGGCACACTGTACACCAATTTTTTCATCATAAAGGGGTACTTCATGTACAATATTATGTTTTTCAGAGCTCCAATAATGGTTATTTTGTGTACACCCTTATCCATGAAGGTGCAACCAAGCCTCGTCTGTGAAAAATATTAAATCTGGATCATTTTATACACTATTGAGACTCCACTCACAAAAAATATGTACCAGGATCACCTGATTGAAGAGCATGTGCTATAGTTATTTTATAAGGTTTTTAACTGTATCATTTTGGTAGCTCTATGCAAAGAGCCATAAAAAATGCCTGCCTGTTGTGAAAGATGCCTAAGTGATTTTTGGGGGAAATTCTCCATATGATGACTGATGTCTTCTAATGTTTCTTCAGTAAGAACTGTACGCCGTCTTTTAGATTTTTTAGACTGAACATTTCCTGTGGCCTGAAATGTATTGTAATGTCCATGGATTGTTGTACAGCTTGGAACTTTTATACTGGAAATCTGTCTGCAAATTGTACTTTCACTTGGCGAGCTGAGTTAACACATACGAATCACAAATAAATACACTCTATGCAGTAGAAAATGTATGCTGAGCCATAGTACTCTTTGTGCCTAAGTACAGGACAAAATAATAAATCACCCGCAATAACTCAATCACATCATATCACCATCAACTCAATACTACAGAGCAAAACTGCATCAGCAGCATGACCTTGTTTACAGCAGCAGTGCCTTATCTTGTTTTCACATGGCCAATGAAAAACGCCGCACAGAGGTTCAGAGGTTTTTTGCTCTGACAGTAGTTTAAATACTCTAACATATTCTGAAAACTGTTTGAAACAAAGTTTAACTAGGAGATATAATTATGAAAACAATGCAGTAAAAAGATTATTGTACACATTTTATAGTGAGAACTTATAGCTGAAGAATTCTAACACTAGCAGAGAAATAAGATATGCATTTCACCTTTCTCACCCAAAAATAGTATTCAGAGTTTTAAAATACTAAGCCACACTCTTTTAATGCTACATTCAAAACAAAAGCTAGACAGTGTAACATGTGAGCCATGCTTTACCACCTCTTGCAATAAAGCTAATATGTTGAGAAATTTGAAAGAAAAATGGAAGGCAATGCACAAAAACTAAGAATTACAAATATGTGTGCTAGATACTGAAATTATAAGGAAGTGCATATTGTAAGAATATGAAAATATACAAAGTAATCAATGATGAGGTAGATCAGGATAAAATGAGTGAAAGATTCTGTGAACCTGATATTTGAACATGTTCTAATGCAGGCGATAACAAGAAAAAAGAGAAATGGCTCTTCACTATGCATGCTAGTGAAGTACAGCGGAATATTTCTTTGTTGCCTACCATATATACTTTTACTTTTCAAGGATGGTACCATGTATGTGTTTTATGTATAAATAAAATTAAAATATTACATTAAAGGGATAGTGTTATATGTTGAAACAATGTGTTGCTGTGGTAATGCATTAATGTAAAACAAACAAAATATATCAGGATTGAAAAGAAATTCTTTAATGGCAGGTTATGTAGTATATTTTGGTATACAGTTTCAACAATGTAAGTCTAAGCAAACCACTGGCTCTGGCAATATTTTTAAGACCTACATTGAAAAAAATTTTGAAACATGGCACTTCCAATTATTAAAACAATTTGGGGTCACTAAATAGATTGAATTTATTAAAAGGTAGTGGTAAACCTATGTGCTTGAGAGGGAATGGTCAGAATGATTCCCCAGGATTTTCAGCCAGATATTAAGTTGGATTTATACTTCTACACATTGTGATTGATTTTCAACTTCCTAAAAGAGCTATTTTGAACTTTAGGCAACTTGGAAAATGTAATTTTGACAACATAATGATTAGACTTGCAAAGCAGGAAATGCATATAGGTAATTAAAGTTTTTCTCTCAGACAGATAATAAAGACATAATATATCTGTTAAAAGGTAAATATCCAAAAGCTGAAAATCAAAACATGACATTTGTCATGAAAAAAAGGAACTAAAACTATTCAAAAAAATTACCCAGAGCTGATGGCATGGAGAGGTAGTATGAATAATATAATAGGCTGCAAGACTAATGAGAACATTAGTTTTTTATGATGGAAGAAGACAATATAAATAATTGTAGATTAAAGGACAGTCAAATGGTTACAATGATTTAAAGATAATTATTTTGAATAGCACCTTATTAGAAGATTTGGTCGTTATTTGATTTTATATACCCACTGGTGGCCGCCTCCGTAGCGCAGCTGGCAGCGCGCTTGCCTGTGGCGCGGGGGACCCGGGTTCGATCCCTGGTACCAGCATGGGGATTTTATCCCCTCTGGGAGGTCTGGCACGGGGTGCACTCAGCCTCGTTAGGTCCCGGGGGGACCAATTGAGGAGCTACTTGATGGAGAAGTAGCGGCCCCAGGTCGAGAAGACCGCATAACTGGCCGGGAGGGCTCGGGGCGCTGACCGCGTCCCACCCTCCAGTACTGCACCTCACCAATGACGCCTGTAGTGGGCAGAGGTGGGGGACGCAGCGGCTGGGCGGTAGGCCTTGGCCCTTCGTGGGCTGTCGCGCGGGTTTACATTTACATACCCACTGGTAGTTTCATTAGTTTTCACATGTTCATCTATGCTCTGAAAATATGCTTGGATTCTGTTTCCATCATAAATAGAAAAAGACTGGTGTCAGATATCAGTACTCCAAGCATGTGGCTCTTGGATAATCAAGAACTAATATGAGGAATCTAAAAGTTTAAACTGTGATAATGGGTGGAATAAAAAGATCTTTGTACTTACTATGTGTAGGTGCATAACTGCACAAAGCCATTGACTTGTCACTACCAAGGAATATATTCATGAAGTGTAAAGCCCACATATGTATACTTCACTGGGCTCTGGAAAAGCATTTCTTATATTAAGTTTGGGTACACAGTCATTTTAAAAAGAGATGCCAAACTGATGACTATCACTTAGTATTAGTGGGTTATGTTTTTAGCTCAGCTCTCTGATTCTAGAGATAAATTTTTATTTCCTCTAGTTAAAACCACTCAGGAACCTTGTTTGTTATTTAAAGTAGCTGAAAATGCTGCACATGCATTTATCATTTCCAAACAGCTGTGTGACATGGTGATGTAATGTATATATTGAGGAACAGGTTATAACATGAGAACCTTTTAGTGGATGTGTTGCTAATGATTCCTAATGGCAAACTAATGCGGTGAATTAGTTATTTTGTGTTTTGTTTCCCTTTAACTTTTAACAATGTTAATTCTGTATACTTTTCATCTGTACTTTCTTTTGGTTCATATTTTGTAACACTTTGTGACTCTGCGGCTTGTGACATCCTCCTTTCCAAACTATAAGCAAAGTTATTGTTGGGACGTTTATGCCATTTGATACCAAATAATGACTTTCCAACTATTTTTCATCACCATGGTAGTTGTGGAAGTAATGTTTTGCCACTCAAGTTATGACTCCTGCCAAGATTTTTAAATATAAATTTTTTCTTCAGACCTAAGAATGAATATTCTGCAGCTTTAATAGTTTTGAATATCTGAGTAGAAGATCTACTTTTTGCATAAAGACGTTAAGTTCACATAATATTTGTTCTGCATTAAACAATCAAACCGTTTCTGCTTTCCTGGACATAGACAAGTTACTATTCTCTAAACCTTTTAAAAACCATATACTTGCACTCAACAAGGAGAAGCCATAGCTTTCTTCTGATGAATTCTATGACATTTTACAGTACAGCATTTTGGAATGCTTCATGTACCCAAATATAATAAATCATTTATTGTGATTTTGAGGTGATATGCAGTTACATTTTATCGTGGGGAAAGTAAAAGATATTTCGGCTCCTCTAAAGTCATGCAAACTTTTAGCTCCACAGATTATATTTTAGCATGTTTCTTGCTGTTCCATTTGTTCCTTAATACTTTCCGTTTTTATGCAAGTTCAGCATCCTTATGTAGAAACTGATTATCCAGGCTTGTGGGCCGTGGTCTAGTCAGGAAACTCTTTCCAGACGTTTCGTCCGAAGCTGCGTCGAACATCCTCAGTGACGTTGCCGTAACACTCTCTTAGTCTCGGCGATGACTGACACGGAGATTTCAGATTTTGTTTATTTCAATTTTTTCTGGTGCTGATACAGCAGGCCCAGCTAACAGACTTAGATTTACATTTATTTACAATTTTTTGTTTTTACATTTTAGATACAACGGGTTTTCCAGGAAACCCATACAGTGACCGTCCTTGGGCCACCGAGAACAGTTCCCTGTTGTATTGTCTTGGGTTTTTGTTTCTAGTTTTTGTTATTGTTTTTTTCTTTATATACGTATATACACGTTATTTACACACATGCACTCCCGCATTCACTCTGGCATATCGTGAGATATGCCCTCACGCACACACACACACACACACACACACACACACACACACACACACACACACACACACACACGCACATTAAAACATTATTTACAGACGCTATTTACACTCCCTTTATATACATTACCGCGGTTTTCCTGGGCGGGCAGACTGCAGCTCCTGACTGGTTCCCTGGGGTGCAGGCCTCTAAGGTAGCTTGTGTGCGGCCTGGGGCCCGTGTTTGTATGGACGCACATCAGTCGGTGAGCCAAGCGACGTCTCAAACATTTTGATTCGTGCATGTTTTCGATGCTTCGGCTCACCTTTGCCGATATTGGCAATGACGTAATTGTCGTGGTTTCTGATGCGCGCCCATGCCGCGGAGGCTCTTTTGGTTATTGCCTCAGGGATGGAGGGGATCTGGGTTTCCAGGTGTAGGGTTTGGTTGGTGGTTAAGAGAGGAGCAGAGAGGATTTTTTGGAGGGTTTGGATCTGTTTTAGGGCGGTTTTTGAGGCGTTTGCTCAGGCTACACACGCATATAGAACCACTGACAGGATAAAAGCTTTGTACAGGATGAGTTTGGACTTCAATTGCAGCTGTTTGCTGCGGAAGATGATAACTTTAGCCGCTGTCTGTCTTTGTTGGCGCTATTTTTTATGTGGGTGGACCAGCACATTGTGCGGTCCAAGGTAACCCCTAAGTATTTAACTTGCCGACGGCAGTGCAATACCTGACCACCGACCGTTAGGTCCATTGGCAAAGTGTGATGCCGCTTAGAAAAATGAATCAGCTGGCATTTGTCGGGGTTAATTTTGATTTTCCAATCATGTTGCCATGAGAGGAAGTTGTTGACATAGCGTTGCATTTCTGCAAGACCGAAACGTGGCTTTCTATGGTGGTTGTATATTGCAATGTCGTCGGCGTACATGGCGACCTTGCCTCTGGTGTCCACTGGGAAGTCGTTTGTAAACAGTATGTACAGGAAGGGGGACATTATTGCCCCTTGTGGGACGCCAGCTCGCATCACTCGCTCCCGAGAGGAGGAGCCGCTCATTTGGACGTAGAACTTCCGTTTTTCTAAAAAATTGTGCAGCAAGTGTAGATAATTTTGAAGTGCCGGGAAATTTTGGTGCAGTTTATAGATAAGGCCATTGTGCCAGCACCGGTCAAATGCGGCTTCTACGTCCAGAAATAGCGCCAACGTTGAAGCCCCGTTGTTAAATTGCTGTGTTATGTCATCTGTTAGCCTGAGAAGCTGTAAGTCAGTAGAATGTCCTTTTCGAAAGCCAAACCGTGAATTTGAGAGTTCATGAGATTCCGAAACATGTTTTTGGAGTCGAGAAAGTATAAGTTTTTCGAGCAATTTACCTATAGTAGACAGGAGACTAATGGGGCAGTAGTTTTGCGGTTGTCTGGTGCTTTTCCCTTGCTTTGGAAGCATGATCACCTTGGCTCGTTTCCAAGTAGAGGGGAAATAGCCTTGCTGCAAACAGGCGTTAAATATTTTGGTCAGTTGCACCAGAGCTTTTCTCGGGAGATGCTTAAGTTCCTCATTAGTCACTTTGTCTGGCCGGCAGCTTTCCCATTAGGCAATTTCCTAATGAGCTTGTAAACTTCCTGCGGTGTTATTAGGGATAACTGTTGCTCTTGCTTCTGCGCCACCCAGGTTTGTACCCATGTCTGTACCTCCCGTTCTAAGTCACGGTTGGTAACTGGGTTCTCGCTGAATCTGTCTTCAAGACAGTCAGCGAAGACCTCGGCTTTCTCCTCCTCGGCGAAGTGCAGGCCGCAATGAGTGTGCAGCGCCTCAGTTGCGGAGTTGACGCTCGTGGAGACCTTAAATGCCTTTAATAATTTCCACAAAGAAGAGTCAGAATGGGTGGTACTCAGCACTTTGTTTTCCCACTGTTCAATTTTATTAAGTCTAATTTGATGTCGAATGATGTTGCGTAGCCATTTTGCTAGCACTTTATATTCAGGCTGACGAGTGTACCGCCATAGTCTTGTCAAGCGTCGTCTCCGCGCAATGAGTTGCTCTACCTCGGAGTACGTGCAAAAACTGGGTGGTCTTGTGGTGTATGAGGTAGCGCTTCTCTTGGCTGTGTGTAGCGAGGCAGTAAAGTTTTCAATGGCGACATCTATGTCTGCCTCGCTATAGTATGACAGTCTGGGTTGCGCCATCCTGTGCATTTCCATGGTGAACTTATTCCAGTCGATCGAAATACAACCCTGTGTGTCGAAATGCACAGGAAGGTGGTCGGAGTCCAGGCTGTGGTTCACTGTAAAGTTAATTAAAGGTGTCGCATTTTTTGTTAATACGAAATGTCGGGGTCAAAGTGCCCTGATCTGTGCCAAAATGTAGGATCTGGGGGAAGATGTACCTCTATGTCGTCATTATCCGTTATAAGTTCAACCAGGAGATTTCCAGCCGCGTTTGCTCGGCGAGAAAACTACCAGGGGTGCCGGGCATTGAAATCTCCTGCAATTATAACGTGCTCCTCTAAAGCGAGGATCTGTTCGAGGTCACGTATTAAACCCGTGGCGTTGGGGGGCCGATAAAGCGCTACCAGCATCACCGTTTGATTATTTACACGTGTTTTAAGTGCTGTGCACCCTAACGCTGCCATTGCAGGTAGCGTAACAGAAGCATCAGCAATTGTGTTCCTGAGCAAAATAGCAGTCCCTCCCCCTTGTCTGCCAATTCTGTCGTTCCGAAAGATTTGATACCCTTGGAGCTTGAAAGTGTGCTCTTGTTGTAATTTTGTTTCGCAAATGAATGCGATGTCAATTTTGTTACGCCGCAGGTAATTTTCAAGTTCGTGTTGCTTCCTGTTGATGCCATCTGCATTCCACAGGACTGCGCGAGTTAAAGTTATGCCTTCCCTTGAAGTTGCCATTTACTCGAAGAGAGTGGTTATTAAACATATGATGGCTTTCAGCTTCTCCATGGTACTGTTGCAGCTTTTTAATCTTGCGATTATGGGCCGCAACTTTGTTAGTAGCGCCGGGAGGTTTAAGTCCTTGAACAGACTGAAAATCTCTTTTAAACCTCCGAGGTAGCTGGTGGGCGCCTGTGAGGGCTGGGGTTGTGGAGGGGGACCATTTTGCGGTTGCACAGGTGCATTTTGCCCTCCGGCGACTCCTGCAAAGGAGCTGTCGCTTCTGACCAGGGCCAGGTAGAGGATGGGGCGTGGCCCTGGTTGAGTACCAGGAGAGTTCCTGACTGCGGCTGCCAGTTGGCGGCGGTGACGTTCCATCTTGAATGTCTCACACCCCCTATAGCTGGCAGGATGCGCCTCCCCACAGTTGGCACAGTGGGGTACGACGTCCTGTTTGGCCTTTCTGGGGAGTCAGCTAGGCGGTGGAGGTCACCGCAAAGGACGCACCAGGAGGTCATGTTGCACATTTTGAACGTATGTCCTAACTGCTGGCAATTATAGCACTGTGTGATGTTTTGGGAAGTTTTAAGGACCTCCACGGTGACCATCATGTGGCACACCTCTCTTTCCTGTAAAAGCTTTTGGTTGTCCGTGGTTCTAGATAAGCTTACCTGGAAGTTTGATAGAGGCCTGCCGCGGGACACCATTTGTCGGACTTGTACGCCGGTGTAGCCCTTCAGCTCCAAGTCCTCCTTGATAAAGTCAACCTGTAGGTCTGCTAGTAGGCGTTTTATGACGTATCTTAGAGGTTGGTCGCTTTTGGGTGTGAAGCTGAAGTTCTCCACACCAGCGTTTGTCAGGAGCTGCATGGTAGGGGTGGCGTCCTGTTTCCTCTGGAGGAAGAGTTTTAGGCAGTCCCTCATATTCTGGAGCTTGTAGGAGCCGTTGGGAAGTGAGCTCTTCAGGGTCTGGAGGACCTTGACAGCCTGGCGGACGTCCGGGATGAGTATTCTGGGTGGTTTTTGATTCTCAGCTGTTTGTGTGGTGGGTGTCGTTGTTGATGTACTTGGCATTGCTGTATGTGGGAGGGGAGTGGGGCAGGTTTTTGTTGGTGTCTTCTGGTGCTGTGGGGGTTTTGGTTTATGGAGTTGTGGGAAAGGGTTCTGTGTGGTGGTGGGCAGTGCCGGGTACTTCGTCTCATCGCGTTCCGTTACTTGTAGTGGTGCGAAGGAGTTGCGAAGAGTGAGGGGGTAAGGCGGTGTGGGCTGCCTTGGTATTCTCTTGTTGGTGGATTGCTGGCCGGGACGTTCGCTGTCGGAATCGCTTTCCCGGCCGCTGTCTCTTGTGCGTTTTTTCTTCGGTGCTGCAGTTTTCCACCCCTCACTGTGTCTGAGAAGTTCTCTCTTCTTCATGGCATAGTCCTTGTAACAGAACGCGAGGTCCTGTGTAACTTTGTTGAACTGTGTCGAGTCCGCGTCCAGGTTGGCCAGTATATTTGTATAGTAAGTGATTTCAGTCTGTATGTCCTCCACTTCCCTTCTGAGCTTTTCGACGGTTCGCGCCTTACGCTCTTCCTCCAGGATCATTTGCTGCTGGTTCAGGTCGTCGGCCAATGTAGATGTAGAGAGCTGTACTAGCGCCACCGCGGCTGAGGTGGCGGAGTCTTGCGCGCCGCTCTCTGCGGCTGATGCCATGTTTCACTTTCACTGATGCGCGGAGGTACGCTAAGCGTGCCCCACGCAATATTCGCTAAAACTAACACTAAATACTGTGTCACTGTCACTGCACATAAGCTAAAACACTAATTCACTAAAGAAGATGTTATGTACACGAGGAAAACGAAGGGGGTTATTTACACTGGTTTAACATGACGCTGTACATTAATAATCACTATGTACAACACTTGTGTGAACACTTCACTTGGAAATCCTCCTGGGTCTACACGGTAACTCACTGTACATAACAAGAAGAAGCACTATATATCAATCCAGCCTTAACGAAGTACTTCACTCACAGTCACATGTTATTTGAACACGCCTTTCCCGCCAATTATGGTAGCTGTATCCTCTACAATGATCCCGCCAAACCGTTACACGTGCTTGTTTCTCGTGCGCGCTAACAAAGCACCTCCTCACCCGCCGAGCTCTTTCACTGGACCATGCAATACTTCTGTGAAGCACACATTAGAAGGAATGTATGTTGACACGGAGCCTTTAGGCTTCACGGGCTTTGTACGTTTGGCGCGGGTGAGCGGAGCTAGTTCCTGGTTGCTCCGGTCTAGGCTTATTGGTACGGCTGCTGCGTGCTGGATGCCAGGCTTTATTTAGGCGTTTGGTTTCTTCCTTTCTATTGAAGTTGTTAGGTTTGTGGATCTCTATAGCTTCTCGACTTAAACGGGTGTAATAATGTACTGTGGAAGATAGGACCGCTGTGTCTGAATACTGTATAATGTGTTCCCCTGGCGCTAGTAATACGTGTTCTGCGACTGCAGACTTTTCGGTTTGTCCCAAACGGCAACACCTTGTGTTCCGTAATGCGTGTGTTTACTGTACGTTGAGTGGTCCCTATATAAACAGAGCCACACGAGCAGGGAATTCGATAAACACCCGCAGACGAGAGTGGATCTTTTGGATCTTTTGTTGAACGTAGCATGTGTTAAGGCAACGCCACTGAGGATGTTCGACGCAGCTTCGGACGAAACATCTGGAAGGAGTTTCCTGACTAGACCACGGCCCACAAGCCCGGATAATCAGTTTCTACATTATGACACCGGCCGTGAAAGCTTACACAGTTTGATCAGCATCCTTAATCAATGGTTGCATTTGATAGAGAATGAAATGGTTGGAATGATGCTTAAATTAATTCATATCTGACATTTACCTTTTCTGGACAGAGAAAACCCTGGAAAAATACTTATCCATAACACAAAATTACTTTCAGATACTTTTTATAACTTCTTAGCAGCACTTTCCTAAAAGAATATTTGGAGTTAATAAACTCTTAACATTAATGTATAAAGATGACTCTCATGCTTTTACAATCATATTAATTTAATCTAAGGAATTATGTAGCATTATGCCCTTTCTCCTTTGAAGCAATTGTTTAAACTTTCAGGCGACTCAGAGGTACATCTGCACCAAGAGAGAGACAGACTCGACCATGTAATTGCAAAGGTCGAACTGTGGGTCTCTCTTTGGCATCGGTGTTGTTGTTTTGCTGGCTGGTGACAGTTTCATGGTTGGCAATTGTGTTGCATGGAGAGCTCAAGCGCTTGGACGTTAATGTCCGAAATGGTGAGTCTGAATCTTTTAAAAGTGGTATTTGCATAAAAGTAAAGTGGTTGTTTTATTATGAACCGATTTGGTTCCTTTTATTATTTGGAAGAATGACTTATTTGAAAATACAATTCTAATTTTCACTGGATGTAAAACAAGGCAGAAACCTTATAACTCTTTTCCTTTTGATAGTGTTATAGAATAAATACTGTGGTCACGAGAGAGCATTAGAGTAATTCTCCAATTTCCATTGTTCATTTCATCACATTAACACACCTAAATGATTATTTACCACAGACTCCAAAGTGCACATGCTTTAAGGAAGATACAATACAGTGATAGAGATATTATCTTGTGACATACTTGTACTATCCACCAGTCACACCCAAACATGCTCTTGAGGTTTGCTATATGTTTTCAGAGTAATCAGTAATCACTAATCATTGTTGTAGCAGTCACTATATACTGTTTCCGTAGCCTTACGCTTAACAAGGAATTTATTTTTGCTAGAAATTCAGTGAATTTGAAGTGCCTTCTGTGCTCTAACTTAGGGGTTGACAAATCTGTATCGGTTTGAGACAGAATATTAGACCCCAATAGAAAATCGTTCATATAAATGTGTGTTAAAAGTGTATAAATATTAGAATTGTTTGTGTTCCATAATAAAAACTATTTGCGCGGATGAAGACAAAATGGCGGTGTGTCGTGTCAAAGCGACGCCAATAAACGATTCAGTAGCGTCTATATGTTCAAGGTGATAAGACGTGTTTTGGTAGCATGTGAACATGGAACTTTCACCAATCTTTTATCCAGCATAAATTCTACTAAATTAAAAAAGTGTAAAGGTTTTTAAGTATTTAATATGGTGCTGAGAGTGTAAAATATCGAAGTGTTAATAAATAAATACATTGTGATAAAGAAACATTGATATATGCATTCCATCCGTTACCACGACCTTGTAGATAGAAAACGAGTCTCATAGCACAGCCAATTTCCAATAATTCCATTTAAAAGCAGCATCAAAATGGCTTACCCAACGTGGAACTCGAATTTAGGATGGAATGCAAATTACGGGAATTGAAATCACGATAAACATCAAGTGACGCCATAGCATCGCGTCATGGAAAGAAGACGCCATTAGACCATCGTTTGATATCGCCAACAGAACACTGATGAACGGATAATCAACGATACATCAGGACACCGGTGCACGGATAATCAACGCGGGAAAACACCGGAGATCATCTAGCGAAGCCAACTGCCCTGGAGACGTACATAACTGGACGAATCAACGAAAAGAAAAAAAAGTAGGATCAAAAATTTTTGTTTTTACATCCAGTTTATTTTAATGTTACTGAGAAGCGGCAAAATAGTGGGACTTTTAACCCTAAGTGAATTGAATAAAGAAACTAAAATGTCGCGAAAAGAGATAGAAACAGGAGTGGGGGAAGGGGCAGATAGGCCTAGTTATCAGGTAGAATCAGAAAGTGAGGAACAGCTAGCAATAGGAAAAGACCAAAGGTTATTAATGATCATGTTTGAAAGACTAGAACAAAGTTTAGGTCAGAAAATAGAGGGAGTGAGAGAGGACTTGGAAAATAATAAAAAAGAAATAGGTCAGAAACTGGAACAGAATAAGGAAGAAATAGGTCAGAAAATGGAGGAAGTGAGACAGAACTTAGAACAGAAAATGGAATTAGGAAGACAGAACTTAGAACAGAAAATAGAATTAGGAAGACAGGAGTGTAAAGAAAATATGAAAGTAATGGAAGCTAATTTAAAATTAGTACATGAAAACTTAAATGAGACAAAGGAAGCCCTAGAAGCTAGGATAGAAATCGTAGGAGATAGGATGGGAAAAATAGAATCAGAAATGAGAGAAAATAAGATTGTATTAGAAGCAGAAATTGCTAGATGTAGAGATGAAATAACAGAATGTAATACAAGTGTAGACTGTAACATTACAAATGTAAAAGCAGAAATAACTGAGGAATTAAGGAAAGAGATTGAGGTAGTAAAGAAAGACATTATTAATGAAACTGTACAACAAATTGTAATTCCTAAAATTAAGACGATGACTGATGTGATGCATTCGCAACAGGATGCTATAAATGATATGAAACAAAGTCACTTAGAAATAAAGAATGATTTAAAATCAATTTGTGAAGAAATGAAAAAAGGGAAAGAAAGTTTGGCTAATGTAAATGATGTTGTGAATGCACTACAAGGGCAAGATGATTTAGATGTAAGTAATGTACAAGATGAGAGTTATTTGAATAATGTACAAAATGTTGACTCACCACACAGAGAAAGAGGTTCACAACCAGACAATGACACAACACATAACACATGTTACACCAACAGCATATTACATGAAATTACACCACCTACATTTGACGAGGAGAAGGGAGACGATCCAAAACTCTTTGTTAAAGAGATGGAAGAGTATTTTAAAGTGAAAAGGATACCAAATGAGCTTAGGATGATGATAGTCAAGAAAAGCTTAAAAAACAAGGCATTAGAATGGCTCAGGTTAACACTAGCTGGTCATGAGTCGTATAGTTCATTCAGAAATTTATTCCTATCAAGGTATTGGGGCCCAGCTAAGCAAAACCAAACTAGGGTAGAGCTGGCGACAGGTAGATATGACCCAACCAAAGGGTTATCGCTAGTCGATTATTTTATGAAAGTAGCCAACAAAGGAAAGCTATTAGACCCTAACTTGTCAGAAGCAGAGCTAATTACCAGCATAACAAGACATTTCCCAGACACAGTGAGAACAGGGTTAATTGTTGCGAGGCCAGTAGATTTTGCAGATATGATAGAATTGCTGACAGCCTTCGAAACACAAAATGGTCGGCCTAATGAGCATAGACATATGAACGGTCACCCAAACTCACCCCTCTTAAACTGGAGCACGGCTACGAACAACCAGAGTGAGGGAGAAGATAGAAATACTAGGAGCACCCATGAAAGGGGGAGAGGGGCACACCATTTCCCACAACCACACAATCATGGCGAGAGGATGGAGAACACAAGACAGCGGTACCACGACACAATACCAAGGGGTGAATCGAGATACAGAACATATACATATGATCGGGGGAGACCAGGAGACCGTACCCATCAAGTGAATCACATACGATTCTGTAGGGAATACTTCAACAACCAAAGACCGTCATACAACAGAGGTTCACGCCAAAGGGGCAGAGACCAATGGTACACTGGCAACATAAGACAGCAGGAAGTAGATGAAAATGTGCCAAATAGGGCAGATGCTGCACAGAATACAGAAACAACAAACACCACCAACACTCAGGGAAGTTACAACTAAGTTCGTCCCAACTGGCTGGATGACCAACAACACAAATCTAAGCAATTTACAATTGACATCGACACCATGATGGCTACACGAAGAGAAAGATGGAACCACTGGTCATAACAAAACAGCTGGGTGACCACACGTATGAGCTACAGAATACAAATGGCGTAGGAAGATACCATAAAAATAAATTAAAGCCATACAAAGAAAGGACCAAATAGTCTTTGCCAACAAATATGTAAGGCAGGAATAGTTGAGATGATGGAAAATAACAATTTTTAATGGGTTACTTATAGAAAATTATGTTCAGATTAGAAAATACAACAAAAAAGAAAATCAACATAGTCACTGGCTATATCGACCACAA
Source organism: Tenodera sinensis (assembly GCA_030765045.1). Taxonomy (NCBI): domain Eukaryota; kingdom Metazoa; phylum Arthropoda; class Insecta; order Mantodea; family Mantidae; genus Tenodera; species Tenodera sinensis. The sequence goes on from CM060963.1 coordinate 124,007,410, forward strand.
AGAGCATTGTCAACAAAGACAGATGAGGACACTGATTGTCATTAAAGAAATGAATTATAGCGACGGAAGATAATATGTTTTTGACATAAGGATGTCAGGGACAAAAATAAAAAGGAATCAATTATGATGACAAAGATATAATATTTCGACACAAAGATGTCGAGGGTGAATTGAGAAGAAAAATAATACAATTGCAGAATAATTATAAGTATAGAAGTTTTCTCTTGTAGAAATAAGAGACAAAGAGGTGACAATTAGTGAAGTAAGGAAAACCATAATCAGAAAAGCAATGCCCATAAATTAAGATGGATATAGCCAATGCTAAGCTCGAGGAAATATTGAACCAAATAACAATGAATAAGAACCCAAATTAAAAAAAAAAAAAAAATGGTACCATTAGTAACATCAGAGTTTAAGAACCGACTCAATGACCTGCCTATACATAATAAACTTACAAGGCAAAGAAGGCAAAGAAATGAATAAAATATTGCCATAAATATGATCATAATCATTACCTCAAAATTAGTATCCTGTTTTTCTCTCCTCATAACAAAGAATACAAGTCAAAAACCACATAATAAACCATGATACACTTAAATTATATTTGTGTCAATGTCAAATGTACAATAACTGAGTATGGTTGTATAAGAAATGAATATGTGTTGTACAATAACTGAATATGTATTGTATAATAACTGAATATGTATTGTATAATAACTGGATATGTTGTGTAATAACTGAATGTGTTGTACAATAACTGAATATGTATTGTATAATAACTGGATATGTTGTATAATAACTGAACATATATGGTACAATAACTGAATATGTATTGTATAGTAACTGAATATGTGATGTATAACAACTGAACATATATTGTATAGTAATTGAATATGTGAAATTTATAAAGACATGCATGCTGTATCATGCCAAAGCAAAAGACAAAGATAAACAGCGAAGAAGACTGTAAAGAACAGAAAAAAATATTGTACAAAGTGATTGAATCAGAGGAGTAGGGAGAAGTATTGCATTGTGTTTCAAGATTGTATATATAGGTGACAACTTGAAAAACAAAACAAGGGGCATATGAGACAGAATATTAGACCCCAATAGAAAATTGTTCATATAAATGTTTGTTAAAAGTGTATAAATATTAGAATTGTTTGTGTTCCATAATAAAAACTATTTGCACGGATGAATACGGCGGATGAAGACAAAATGGCGGTGTGTCATGTCAAAGCGACGCCAAGAAACGATTCAGTAGCGTCTATATGTTCAAGGTGATAAGACGTGTTTTGGTAGCATGTGAACATGGAACTTTCACCAATCTTTTATCCAGCATAAATTCTACTAAATTAAAAAAGTGTAAAGGTTTTTAAGTATTTAATATGGTGCTGAGAGTGTAAAATATCGAAGTGTTAATAAATAAATACATTGTGATAAAGAAACATTGATATATGCGTTCCATCAGTTACCACGACCTTGTAGATAGAAAACGAGTCTCATAGCACAGCCCCTTCCATTAGTTACATTAAAACCAGCATCAGGTTGATGATATGATGTAATACCACTGTCAGGGGTAAAGCGATAGTAGTCTATCTTAAACCCTCTCCTCTTCAATCAACACATGTTCAAACATAAACAACCAGTGGTACACCCCTCATGAATGCAACACAGCTCTTTTGAAACAGCGAAAATGGAAAGAAACCTTTCCATTCCAAGAGGAGTGGAAAGAACAATATTGGCTGGCCCACTAGCTCAGTTTGTAGAGTATCTGGTTCTGGGGTTCTGGGTTTGATTCCAGGATGGAATTTTTTCTCTATCCAGGATTATTCCCTGATCTCCCTAGAGTATGGGCTTAGAGATTAGGGTATGAATGTGTGCGTGTTCTAATGTGTAAAAAGCCCCAAAAATAAAAAAACCTACTGTACACCAGTTAACGTTATTGCAATATGTCCCAAAGTAAAGGCCATCAATATGACCATTAGAGTAAAAGGGGGGATATAAATCGAATAGTTAAGCAAACAATATTTTGGGTATGCTATGGCAAAAATGTGAAATCACTGTTGTGTTCAAAAATTTTGATTGGTGTTTACAAATCAAACATTAAATGACATTACGAATGTTGTCACAAAGATCACAAGCAAGTGGCAGGTAGGAAACCTTAAGATATTTTAAAAGAATATTATGAAACAAATATTTGTTCATAATTGTAACAATAACATTTAAATATTCAATGAAGCTTTGTAGTGTAGTGAAGAAGTACTTTACAAAATACATTTCTTCTATAAAATCTATTTACCCTTAGAAGTCATTGTGTAAAAGCACAATTACAAGTTGAAGTTGCAAATTTAAAGACAAATGTAATTCTGAAATTACAAGTATAAAATAATATTGGTTTAGATTTATTTAAATAATTTGATGTGGCAAAATTTCCATCTCTCCCTTCATTTGCTCTGCTTGTTAGTGCTATGTTTGCCCCAACATATATGTTTGTGAGCAATTTTGTTCTAAACTGAAGATCGTAAAACCTAAAAGCACATTGTGATTGACATACATGTATTAAGATGTATAAATTTAAACATGTGTAAGAGAAGTTCCTTTACACTGCCACTGCAGCTTTCAAATCCCCTCTTTCAAACCATGCATCATCTACAAGGCAGGTTGCATTTCCTGACAACACCATTCATGCAATCGCAATGACCATTTTTCTAACCCCTGCCTGACTGAAGATGAGCTTTTCTAACTTAAAAACGCTGTTCTGTTTTGCTGAGTTTTACATACCAAAATTTACACATGTGATCACAGTGTAATTGAGCAATATAAAGAAGTAGTAACACAATTTTTCTTTCGGTATAATAATAATAGAAAGAATATCGAACAATGTGCATGTTCTCATTCTAAGTTTTACAAAAGTCACAGTGACTTTTTCCTTTCTATCATCACATTAGAGGATATCGGTCACAATTAGACTCACAAAATTTGCACTAGTCTTCTGGCTCATGGAACTTCTCTGTCTGGCATACCCGATGATGAAAACCATGTACTGCAGATCTCATTAGGGTATGTATTAGGTCATACCCTATTTGCGTCCAATTCCTGTAGATCATTGCATCCACGCTGAAGAAATTTGGCCATACCTCTTGTTCTTGTTGAGTTCTTGTAATAGTTTCTTGCAGGCTTTGGTTTGTGGTGATAGTAGTTCTACTGTGCTTTTCAAATGGGAAGGAGTTTGTCCTTGAGCATCTCCAGGCCGGTAACCAATCAGAGTCCTGCTGTGCTGTCATATTGTTTTCCCCTTAAGTGGGGCTTGACACGTGCTAACAAATATCAAGAGTGGGGGTAGTGAGCTTGCAACGCTGTGCATGTAAACATATCTCATTGGCTGCAGATCAGAACTCTTCCCATTTGAAAAGTGCTATAGTCGAAGTTCTTCTGTGAAGAATTGTCTTTGGCTAACACGTATGTAAGCAGTGATGATATACAGGGATAAATGAATAACACCGCACAAGTTATACTGGTGATAGACGCTTCATAGGCAATCAATTTGAGATGGGAAACCTATGGTCTAGAATTACAAATTACAGAATTGTGTCTTAAAATTGTTCGAGGGTATGCATGCCACTGATAATGTCCACTGCAGCTGTACGGTATGTGAGAGAATCAGTGGGCGAACTTCGTAGCCTGTCTGTTTAGCATAGTGGATATGGTGCCATGATGTGTAGGTACACAAGTATTGGAAATGCAGGTTCAAATATCCATAAAACCATATTTTTTATATTCTTTCTCTATTTCTTTCTTCCTTCGTTCTTTCTCTGTCTTCCTTAATTCTTTCTCTCTCTTTCTCTGTTTCTTTCTTTCTCTCTTTCTTTCATTCCCCTTTCCTTTCTATCTTTCGCTCTTTCTTTCTTCCTTCATAAACGCATGCTTAATTTAGTTTGATTTATAGGAAACATTCGTGTTGCAGTGTAATTTTTTGTTTAACTAATGTTTAAACTTTTTGTTTCAAGTTTGTTTAAGTATTATTTACACTTACATGACCTAAATAGTAGGTACACACTGAGAACTTAGGTTTCACTTAAATGAGATGGTTCAAGCCTAACTAGCAGCTTAGAAACAAGTAAATAATTGATTAGTACTTGAAAGATCTACATGCAATTGAATTATTATAAACATAAGTTGAATTAATATTAGCATTACAGTACAATAGCTAGATACAAGCAGAATAAAGGTAAGGAAATAAGTAATGCGTAAGTGCTGCTTTTATATCTTGGTACCGTAATTAAATCTGTTAATAAATTCAGCAATACAATAAGAGAAAGAATAGAGGTAGAGAATGAGCCTATTATGCAAATAGAAAGATTTTCTGTATTGGAATAATAACCTGATATACTAAACTCAATGTTTACAAATGATTAACAAGGCCAGTAGTAACCTATGGGTCTGAGGTTTGGTGTACTACAATAACAATGAATGATGTAAAAACTTTGCAATCTTTCGAGAGAAGAATACTCAGACAAATTATTATTTATTTATGCCAACAAACTTACTGTTGGTGTTTTTAAACACACAAGCCAGGAGAAATACGAACTGGCTTGAGAATTTAATGCCATTCTGGCAGTTTGTCACAATAGCTCAGTGGTTAGAGCGTCCGCCCGGCAAGCGGAAGGTCTGTGGTTCAAATCCCAGTTGTGGCATTGCATTTTTAAGTTCCAGTTCTACCTCTTAAACTCAGACAAATGCTTGGACCTGTAAATTGTGGTTAACAGAATTGGAGAGTGAGAAACAATCAGGAAATAAATAATTTAATAGAAGTAAACAATACTATGTGCATTGCATATGTCAGTAGTATTTTGCTATTTTAAAGCATTAGCATAACATTGCTCTCAAAACGGAAAATGAAAGGAAAAAAAGTTTACCAATCTCCGGGTTTGAACCCGATTTCTAGGGATCATTAGGTCCACAGTCAGTCGACATAGCCATGCGACCAAGCCACATGTTCTAGGGTTACTCTGTATTTCTGTAGTCATTTGCCTCAACCTGCTATGCATTGCAGTGGCGTGTAGTCACATGTTAAGTCTCCAATTTAAGCGATTTTGGTAATGCTACAATTTAGAAATGCTTCTTCAGAGAGGCAGCAGACAGGCTTTACTAACTTCCTGGTAAGCACTATTTCAGTCTCAGTGGATAATACTGACATATTTCTTTCTGTTTATGATTTATTGGTCACAATCTCTAATTACTTTGAATACGTATAACTTATTAACTTGACGTCATAGACAATTGGTTTCCTATCTCAAATTGATTGCCTATGAACCCTCTATTACCAGTAAAGTTTGTGCAGTGTTATTCATTTACACCTGTATACTTGGATAGGCTTAGTGTCATTTTTAGGAAATTTGCTTTGACTTTCTCTATGTTTTCTAAGTTTTTCTTTTTTAGGTTTTCCCATTTAATCTGTAGTTCATAAGTTATAATTGGTGCAACTTTTAGGTGAAATAGGGTAGTGGCTGTATTCAGTGATAGTTTGCCCAGATTTTTTATGCTATTTGTTGTCATCCTAGTTACTAATACTTGTTCTTTTATGTCTCAACTTTGTAATGTAATTCCCAGATATTTGAAGTGTATGACATGTTGCAGTGAAATGTTCTTTCATAGGATGAAGTCCTCTGCTGTAAGTTGACCTCTTCTGAAAGTCATTTTCACAGTTTTCCTGTCATTCAGTGTTAGATCAATTTCTTCAGCCCATATTATGAGTTTGTTGAGGGCTACTTGGGCATTTTTTTTAAGTCCTGGGATACAATTGCCATGTCATCTGCATAGATATATATTTTAACATTTTCTGTGGCTACTTTTTTGGTACTTCTGTGGTGGCTGTTATGAACAGTAGGGGTCTCAAGAGGTTCCCCTGGAGCACTCCGTTTCTATGTTCTGCCGGGTGTGTTTTTGACGTTTGTTGTCTTTTTCCATTTGGTTTTTTGATAATATACTTCGTATGAGCCTTATTTTGGTTTCTTTCTGTGATTTCTTCTGTTTTTCTTATTATTAACTATTAGGAAGATCGAGCACATTTGTGTAGTCTATAAATATGGCATGCAGCTTTCCTTTTGGACACTCCAGAGTGTATGTGATATCTTTCTGTATATCGTGAATGCTCTGGAAAGTCCAAAAATAAAATTTACCAGAAACTGGAAATGCAGTAGTTTGATGTAATTTGTTAACTGCTGCTGCAGTTGAGTTGTCAGTGCTCAGGCTTATAAACCCAGAGGTCCTATGCTTGGTTCGTGGCTGGGGTGGGGAATTTTTCAACTAGAATTATCCCAAATTCCTAAGTTCCTTACTCAATCTAGAACTATGAATGCATGAGTAAATGTGAATGTGTTAATTTGTAAAAAAAAAAAAAAAAGAAAGAAAAAAAAAAAGAAAGAAAAGCAAAGAAAAACAATTTTAAGAAAACCTACAATTCAGCGATCAGTGACATCATTAGTTGTTTCTCAAGTCAAAGTTCCTTGTATGATCAAAGAAGTGATGAAGCAGTTCAAGAAAAAATCTGAGGTGTTGTACTCACATGTACTAATCATTCTTACAAACTCTTATTCCTATATCTTCTTCATATTAGTTGAGATAAACATTTGCAGAAATTATCTTATTACTTATTATTTATTTATGCCAACAAACTACTGTTGGTGTTTTTAAACACACAAGCCATGTGTGGGCATTGTTTGAGAGGTAGAACTGGAAATAGTAAAATTCAATGCCACAGCGAAGGGTCTGTGGTTCAAATCCCAGCTGTGGCATTGAATTTTTAAGTTCCAGTTCTACCTCTCATCTTATTACTTATTTCCTTGTAGGTGCAAGGGGAATATGGGAATATAATAGGCTTTGAGTGATAGTCAGGTCTTTTAAAGCTTTGAAATTCCATTCTCTTTGCAAGGCTAAGATATAAAAAGATGAATAGCGATCTTCCATTTGACAAAAGTTTGTTTTTCAGAACTCACACAAATAACAAGAAATATCTCTGAAATGGTTCACTCTATAAAAAAAATTATTTGAACATAAATTGTGTGTTTAGCAAGCACATTTTTTGCAGAGTAAAATTTGATCTATTTCTTATGGTTTACCAGTTTTGCAAAAGTCATCAAGAGTAAACAGGATTACATAAACTATAGCCAGAAAATTCAAAATATGCATTTTGTTTGCAAAAAAAAAAAAAAAATATATATATATATATATCAAACATAAGGCATTTTAATCAGAATCGTTAACTATTTTTGAGAAAAAATAAATTTTTAAAAAATGTTTCATATGAAGAGGAATTTTCTTCAAAAGCTTAGTGTCGCATCCTTAAAAGATATTAAACTTAAATACCAATTTTGGTTTTTAATGAACTTTTCATTTTAGTTATTCAGTTCACATACAGACACACACACGTTTTTCTAAAAATGCTTCTTTTGGATTCAGGGGGGCTTAAAAAGCATATTTCCGGTGCAATCTTGACATAAAATTTTTGGGTGGAAAACAATACTTCCTCTACTTACTGTACATAGTAGAGAAAGTAAACAGAAATGCCATTTGTCTTAAGTGATTTTTTAAATTTAAGTTGCTATATTTTATTTGATATTGTGAGAAATGACAATGTGACAAATCCTACTTCTGACACCAGTGTGACCAATGACAAGTCTAATTACTTTTATGTCACTTTATTTCCTCTAAAACTGAAGCAAAAAACACAGCTCTCTGTTTTATAGTTGTGGACACAGTCTACAATTTGTTGTGCCCTTGGAACTCACAGCTGTTCTGTGCTATTATAAGCTTGACACGTACTTCTCCCTCTTTCAGTTCTATTCTCCTTGTCTCACAAACTGCTGGCTTTGACATTCATGCTCACTAAAACTGCTTCACACAACTACTCTGATGCAATGATTAAATGTCCCAAAACTGTCTTTGTCGACACCTGTACACACACACACACACACCACACAGCAAAATGTGAAAGCCTATAATAAGTGAAGAAAGAAGTAGCAACAACATAAATTATTCAATAATGTCAAACCTGTTCTGGGATAATGAAGAGATATATTTTTGAGCGTGTTCAAAAACTTGCTGGAAATGCTGCGTAGTATAATAGTCCATTTGAAATCCATAATCTACAGAAACAAGTGTTTGAAAATAAGCATTACATTGTTATTAGCAATCCTCAAATACGTAACAAACAAAAATGTATGTTGGATGTTATATATAATTTTATGTGATAAGTCACAGTACAGTATGTCGTACTGAGCAATTTTTTTAAACATAACATTTACACAGGATTGGGGTGGGACAGTTAGGTTTTGCTGTTATAACCAATACATTGTTAAAAGCAATGTTGCTGTAACCAGCTTTGACTGTATTTGCCTTGCATATTCCTCTCGTAATTTTTACTTTTTCTGCTATGCATTTTACAGTAAGCCGTGGAAGCATTGTATTCTATCCATAAATTTGATATTGAGATTTCACAGGAAATACATATTTTGAGACTTCCTGAAATAAAAAATAACATATTTAGAAGAAGGTGTGTGCATGCGTCTGTAAACAGTATAACTCAAAATTGAAGTATGATAGATACCAAACCTGGTTTTAAATTCAGTATATTTTATTAGATATGATACAAAGCTTTTCAAAAAAAAAAAAAAAAAAAAAAAAGAATTCCACACCTCAAACCCTTACCATTCAGCATTTTCTTGTTTAAATTTTCTCAAAGATGACTTAATGAATTTGATTAAAATACTGTATATGTAATATATTTACATGACAAACAAAATACATCCTGAATTTTTTGGGAATAACATGTGAAGTCCTCTTCATTCGGAAGAAATTTTGTTTAATGGGTAAATCATAAGAGATAGACAAAAATGCACTTCACAAAAATGGTGATCTCTTTAAAACATACAATTTATTTAAAATGACCTTATTGCTCCATCAGCTGTTTACAAGGTAACGTTATTGCTTTGTTTATTTTAATACTTTATTATGTTTTTTAAAATACCTTAGCATTTGGTTGTTTCTTGTGATGTGATCGAAGAATATGAAATTTGTAGGCCAGTATATAGCAACTTACTTTAAACATATGAGTATGATTTAGTTTCCCCTGTTGCCTCTATACTACAATGAAATATGTAATGAAACTATTTCTGCAAACATTTATCTTGATTAACATGAAATAGATAGAAAATGGCTTTGTGGGAATGGTTTGTAGAAGCTAATAAAAATGAATAGCAGTGAGAAGAGAAAATCATGTAAGTGTAACAGATTATATGTTTTTAGCTTTGTTGATACACAAGAGTCATGCAGCCAAATTTAATTATGGAAACAGCCACAGTGCTAGTAATTCACTCTCATTTGAAATTGATGGCAGTTGTGTCTATACCTACAAACTCCTAAACATCTAGTATTAGAATAGCTTTCCAAAAATATATAATTCATTCAAAATTTGTTCAAATAATTAAGTACAGCAATCAATCTATTACAGGGGAGAAAGCAAGAAGCTAAATACTCAATTTTGTTCTATCCAAACAAAAGAAATCAGCACATTCTTTCCTGCACATATTTAAACAATAATGCTTTTTGTGGTAGCATTAATAGTGTTTAAGAAACATGAAACAATTATTTAAACAAAGATAATGCATTTAATGTATTTCTCGTTAATAATGATGATGATGATGATGATGATAGTAGTAGTAATAATAATAATAATAATAATAATAATAATAATAATAATAATAATAATAATAATAATAATAATAATTTTAATAATAACAGTAACAACAACAACAACAACAATAATAATAATAATAATAATAATAATAATAATAATAATAATAATAATAATAATAATAATAATAATAATTTTAATAATAACAGTAACAACAATAACAACAACAATAATAATAATAATAATAATAATAATAATAATAATAATAATAATAATAATAATAATTATTATTATTATTATTATTATTATTATTATTATTATTATTATTATTATTAATTATTTATTTATTTATTTATTTATTTATGCCAACAAACTTACTGTTGGTGTTTTTAAACACACCAATAGTAAGGTAGAACTGGAACTTAAAAAATTCAATGCCACAACTGGGATTTGAACCACAGACCTTCCGCTTACCGGGCGGATGGTCTACCACTGAGCTATTGTGACAAACTGCCAGAATGGCATTAAATTCTCAACCCAGTTCGTATTTCTCCTAGTAAACCACAAAGGCAGTCTCACATCAGAGACAAATTACCCCAATGGTGACTTACTATTGTAAGTACTTTATATACCAGGATTAAATAACCTTCAGATGGTAATTTAATCCTGGTATATAAAGTACTTACAATAGTAAGTCACCATTGGGGTAATTTGTCTCTGATGTGAGATTAGATTAGATTAGATTAGATTGCGTTCTGTAGGTTCAGTGATGGTCAGTCAGACCTTGAACATAGAACATGAGACTGCCTTTGTGGTTTACTAGGAGAAATACGAACTGCGTTGAGAATTTAATGCCATTCTGGCAGTTTGTCACAATAGCTCAGTGGTATCCACCCGGTAAGCGGAAGGTCTGTGGTTCAAATCCCAGTTGTGGCATTGAATTTTTAAGTTCCAGTTCTACCTTTCAAACATTGCCCACACACGGCTTGTGTGTTTGAAAACACCAACAGTAAGTTTGTTGGTATAAATAAATAATAAACACCAATAGTAAGTTTGTTGGCAATAATTACCATCTGAAGGTTATTTAATCCTGGGACATAAAGTACTTACAATAGTAAGTCACCATTGGGGTAATTTGTCTCTGATGTGAGACTGCCTTTGTGGTTTACCAGGAGAAATACGAACTGGTTTGAGAATTTAATGCCATTCTGGCAGTTTGTCACAATAGCTCAATGGTTAGAACAGCTGCCTGATAAGCGGAAGGTCTGTGGTTCAAATCCCAGTTGTGGCATTGAATTTTTAAGTTCCAGTTCTACCTCTCAATCATCATTATTATTACTACTACTACTTCTACTATTATTATTATTATTATTATTATTATTATTATTATTATTATTATTATTATTATTATTATTATTATTATTATTATTATTATTATTATTATTATTATTATTATTATTTTAACAATAAATATGCCATGGGCTGAGAGGTAGAACTGGAACTTAAAAATTCAATGCCACAGCTGGGATTTGAACCTCAGACCCTTCGATTACTAGGCAGCTGCCCTAACAGTAACTTTGTTGGCATAAATAAATAATAATGCCTTGCTCTATTTTGCATATATAAATTTTGGATTTAAAGTTGTAAGACATTTAACACAGATCAATGTTGAGCACAGAATATAAAGCTTCCATACACTTTGCACATTCAGTTCCGACAGTTATATTTAATTAGATTTTGAAATACAGATACAAGAGTATACATGTCATTCTTGAGCTTTTCTGAAATTAAAAAAGAAAAAAAAAAAGAAAGAAAGAAACATGTGATAACCACAACATAATATCTGTTTACCATAAAAGTGGACAGAAGATGTTTACCTCCTAGTTTGGGTATATTTTGTATGTCCCCTGACAGAGATCATACAATATTTAGGCAAAATAAGAAATTTCTACACACCTGACTTCCTCAGTTACAAAAATAATATTGTGTTTGAAAATGCAGAAAAAAAATTAGATCACTTCATAATAGTTAATTTGCTAAATTGATTTTTATTTGAAACTACTTTGCTCTGAAGTTATATACTACTTGAATTAAATTTCAAAAGTGTTTTCTGTCGCATTCATAATATCACATAAACTGGTTCAGATTTAAACGGTGAGAGGCAAGAAAGCTGAGGGAGCAGAAGCTCCATCCTAACCTATTGAGGTTAATGCATCACGGTTTTGTGACTCGTGCTCTTTTGCGATTTACAGTCTTCTATTAGTTGTGTAATGCTGAACTTTCAGTTCCCTCTAAAGTTCTGTTTTCCGGCTATTTCCAACAAACAGCCATGCAGTGTTTTAAACTTCAATGGCAAAATTCCATGTCAAATACGCGATATGCTGAATAAAAACAATTTGCAAAATTTATAACACGCTTGCGTGTGTCTCCATGAATAGCTTAAATAAAATCCCTAAAATATGGTGAATACAGAGCTTGCACACCATTTAAACTTGCTAAACAGTAATGTATATAAAATCCCCTGAACACAAAATATCCTTTACATGGAAACACCTGTATTCTTTCTTATTTTCTCACAGATGTCTTTAGCTATTTTGATTTAAATAGCATGTGTTTATTATTTTGGTAAACAGAAACTTCGTGCAGCTGACATTTCATGGCTAGCCTATAAAGTTGTTTTAACTCTCATCTAGTTATATAATAAGAAAACACTCAGCTCCTTCAAGCAGACATCATATTCCCACCTAAATTGTATCTCATTCAAAGTGAGTTAACAAATGAGTTTTCTTCTGAGGTCCCCCTGTCATCGTAAATGTTTCAGTATTTTCTAATTCAGTGAACTTGATTTATTAAACGGAAGGTTAAGCTTCTTTATAATTGAATTAAAGCGAGTCAGTTCGACAAAATAGCTGTAAGCTGAGGTAATGTAAGGGGAGCGGTGTAATAGTGCACTGCTGATTGGTAGAAGCATTTGTTGCCATGGAAGCTCTTTCAAGCGCATGTGTGCACATAGCTGTCAGAATGGACTAATTCAACAGTATATATGTTTGTAAATAGTACAAGGAAATGACAAAAAACTTGCAGTTATATGAAGAATGTTAAAATAATATACCATTTGTATCAAAATTTTCCCTAGTGTTTGCAGTTTCTGAAATATTCGTTAATTTATATTCCAGTTTTCCAGTGTCCAAGGCTAGATTGCTTGCCGTTATGAACATTTTAAACTACCAAAGTTCTACACCATGAGTTCATGGTAAGCAAAGCCAACATTAGATATGGGCAGTTGAATGTCGTTAGAATATCTTGCATGAAATCCAAGAAAACAATAATATAACTGAATTATTCCCTAACTTAAAACAATTTATAGCAAAATGTTTCATTCACGATTAAGAAAAATGCATGTAAAAGTTTTTATATTAGTACTATAATAATGAAATGAAAGATATATGGAATTTGTAATGGGTAAAGGAAGTTTTAAATGTTGCATATAATGTTGTAAGTCATCTTCTACAATGTGCACCTACTCCAATAAATATTGTTTCATCACACTTTTAGCTTCTATATCTGGATCATAGTGTATTAATAATTATTCATTAGTTAACATTCTATGTCGAGATTTCACTGGAAATTCATGCGTTGATGCTCCTTGAAAAAAAAAAGCATTTTTAGAAAAAAGGTCTACATGTCTATGTGTGTGTGCGCACATGTGCACACATGCGCGTCTGTATTTGAGCAACATAAATGATAAACATGGTAAATACAAATACAATACCTGTGTAAAAACACTTGTTTAAGCAACCCAGATGGAGATATGCACACACTCCTCCCAAATCAAATTACACATTAGGTGAACATTTTTTAATTATTTTTGTTTCATCAAGACAGCCCTGATGAATATATTTGAAGCATTGACATAATATATAAAGGATGCATTCTTCAATTTTCTACGAATTAGCGTTTGAAGTTCTCATTATTCTCAATAATTTTCACATAACTGGGAAACCATACTATGTAGCGTAAATCTTATTGAGGAAAAAAAAAAAAAAAAAAACGTAATGAAGCATTTAGCTTGTATGGAATCATTTTATCACAGCATTAGTCATCTTGGAAATACTAATATGCATGTCGGCCTGAAGCCCATATTGTCGCCATCTAGAATGTTTTGAAACTATGAGGAACAATATAGTCTTTTACATAAATTCATGAAAAATGAGAGAGAAAAATGGTTGTTCAGTTGTGTTAAGAACGGCATATCATTACTGCATCTGCATGTAATCAAATAGGAAAAAGCAAAAGAGATCTTGCTTTACGAGAATAATATGATGAATAAAGAATATATATCAGTTGATAATGGGTAGAGAAAGCTGTGAACATTGGATACCAAGCTCATATTAAAATGTTTTTATTAACTTGCTTTCTTGTCTGTTTGGTACAAATTTTGCAATCAATTTTAAACTATCTTCCCTGTGTACTAGAAACTTGAAACTTTAACAATAGCTCATAACTGGATGACGGTGTAATATTAACTCACTTTCAAATCACCCTTTACATGGAAAATGTTTCAAACATTTTGATTTTGATTAAACTAACTTCCTGATGAGCTAGAGACCTGGAACTTTAAATGCAATTCAGAACTGAATGACAACAAATATAAACTCACTTTCAAGAAAATCCTTACCCCAAGCTAACCTTTACATAGACAATTTTTTATGAATTTCAATTTTGATTAAACTAACTTTACAATGAGCTAGACTTGAGGCTTTAAACATAGCTTATACTGGGTGACAATGTAATATTAATTAGCTTGCAAGTAAATCCCCTAACCCAAACTACCCTTTACATGGAAACATTTTTAACTAACTTCATGATGAGCTGGAAATAATTCAGAACTGGATGACAATGCAATATTTAACTCGCTTTTAGGAATATCTCTCCATCCGAAACTACCCTTTAAATGGAAAAATTGTTGAACATTTTGATTTTCTTGAAAATGGTTTTGACAATTTTGATTAAAATAGCGCATGTTTAAGATATGTTCATGACAAATAAAACGTGTATCTATCTTGAACTTTCTGCGAATAGTCTTTTGAAGTCATTTGAAACTTTAAGTTTAGCTATAGCTATTTTCACGTCATGAAGGCACAACAGGCTCTTATGGACCATGTTATTCTTATGGAAGAATCAGGTGCGCTGTTGCCAAATTTGCGTGTTTTCAAATGTGACTAAGATAAAGTATGAACATGCATTTCGGTGTAAAATGTGTCGAAGAATACTATGCTATGCACGATAAACCTTTTATGCAATTGTACATTTTTTAAAATAATAAAATGTAAAATTTTGTTGAAAGCAGATTTTTTAACATCTTTCTCGCTCCACAAGTTTAAACATAGCTTTAAACCGAAATAATTGCAATGAAAAAATCTAGATTATTCGCTTGCTTTTATAGGCTACGTTAGTATTTAGATTATATCAATATGTCTAAACATATTTTTAAAAAAAAGTTTAAAACAAAGTGTTAAGATTCTTTGTTTATACAGTGGAAAATGTCGTCGCTGGCTAATTCTCGTTCTGTAGGTCCACGTAAAAACTTCCAGCGACAAAGTTGTCAAGGAAATAACGAAATTATTTTTTATATAAATATAGGACATCTCCAGTAACAAGCCATCCATAAATCACCATTTAAAGGCAAATGTTTTTAGCGCGCCAAGCACATGGCCAACAACACCTGGCTCTCCTGTCTTGCAGATGATGGAAACCAGATGTGTGGCAGTTGAAGGGCCGATAAGGGAAGGCCGAAAGTTAAGGTTTTCAATAGGTTTCGGGCATTTGAGGTGTGAGCGAGTTTTACAAGTTCTCTGGTAATCGTGTGCATTGCAGTTAAGTGATCAGTGCGCAATGGATCGCAGAAGAAAAGGCGAAATTAGTAAAAGTAGCGAGCGAAAAACAATTCTTAGGGTGTATGATTATTTAAAAGAAAAAGAACCCCGGACACAGTGACTTGTTTATTGTTGGTGGACTTCATAAGGCGACTGGTGTAAGTAGGCCTACATTTTTTATATTAAGAAAAGAATGTAAAAAGGGTACGGGTTTATTATAAGGTATTATTATTAATATAATAATGATGATGATAATAACTAATAATAATAACTAATAATAATAAACCTGGTTGTGAGCAAATGCGGTAATCACATTGGCGCAACATACGTGGCAACGCTGCGCTGATTCTCCATAAGAGCCATTGTGCCTTCATAATGTGAAAACTCCTATAGAACTGGGTGAAAGACAAGCAGACAAGATTTTTTAGCTTTAATTATTTAAATAAAAAAGTTAAAATAATTTTGATCATTTTTAAAATGTTCTAAAAGTGTATAATAATTTCACCTAGCCCCATACAGTTTTATAACCCCCATAGAGATTCCTAACTTCATACAGATTTTCCTCAAAATGTGTGATTGTGAATTTTTAATAGCAATAAAAATACCTGTAAGATTTAAAATAAAATATGTGGGGCACATGCAATACATAATAGTAAGGAATGTAGGAAATAGCTGTCATTTAGGAAACTCTCAATGGTTTATATCATTTAAAGTGAAATAAACTTGTTAGTGATTTAAGTGAACTATTCATGCGTAAATTATATATTGATACAACCCACTGTTTCTGTTTTAAATCTTACAAGTATTTTCATGGGTATTAAAAATTCACAGTCTCAAATGTTCTGGAGCTAGGAGAAATTATTTTGTACTCTTTAAAATGTGGTATATTAAAATTATTTAAATGTTTTTAAATTTGATGTCATTATAAAGGGTATGATGCCTCTAATGCCAAAAATTTAGTTCGCATTCTTGCTTATATCTTTGCGAGTTCGTTCTGTATTTATAACAATGTTGTTTTCTTTACTCTGAGATTACTTTCTAATGACCAAGTCTAAGAGAAATGTTGGAATGCTATTTTCTTTGGACTTACAAACGCATTGCATCCCTCACCCCTTTAGACAGATATGAGCTGGTAAGCCGACCATTGAGAACACCTGGCACAACTTGAGGATGAGCCATCCTGCCTTACTGATGCGGCTAGGAACATGTGGCTCGAAATACATTTGGAGCTAACTGTACATATCTCAATAAGGCAATTTATCAGTGTCAATCTATATGTATGTAACACCTTGGATCTCACACATAATTATGTATATAGGTGTGCATTTACGAATTTCCCATGGGTCTTTCCCCTCGCCGGTCACAACCTTCATAAGGCGATTGCAATTGATACAACTTCCAGCTCTGCTGATAACTGCTCAAAGCTAATCACTAGGGCTCAGTATCGGTTGCATGTGGTTGGCATTTCAGGTATGTTTGCATGCTATTTGTAACATAGCACACGATGGGTAGGGACAGTACAGTCGCATTGCCTTACTAACAGGTTACTGTATAGTAGTGTGTCACCCTCTTCTTCCTTACCTCCTCTACTGTGAACAAACATGAAGTGCAAAAGAATACAATAAATTACTAGGTGACAAACCCATGAGGTGTATCGGAAAGAATGTGAAACTGTGGAGTTTTTACACCAGCCTATCGTACATACACAGCGAGTCATTGTATGTATATGCAATAATGTCTTCAGGACAGCAATGTGTCATATCGACAGCTGCAAGAGATCATCTATTTGTGTTGCATAAATAACTATACTCCAAGTTATTCTATTTCGCCGTTATAGTAAACAAGACAACAAGAAAATGCAATGCTCTGACAGCTAAGGTAATCGTTTTGCAGGCAGTAGCTTTCAACATAATGTCATTTGCAACGCGGACTGAAGCCTATTAATCATAGACATTTCGGAGTCATGTTGTTACTGTAAAGTGTAGATCATCCAGGAAGAAGTTTTGAAAGGTGAACCCCAGAGATAGAAATCGCAAGTGGTTAGGTCAACTGTTGCCTCGAAAAAAATTTACCTATAACTCGAAACCTAATATTGTTCATGAAGTAGCCCTTCATGACGAAAAGATTGCTATATGGAGCGCCATTAGCAGAGAAAGGTTTCTCAAAGCTCCAATAAGCTCTCTGGAGTGACTTAAAACAAATTGTACATGACAAACCCACTCACCCCGGAAGAGTTAAAAAAATATCGGCCGGTAAAATCGCTAGCATTTCTCAACGTAAACTACGGCGAGTGATGGATAGTTTACAAAGGAAGTGTCAAAAATATATAGACGATAGTGGCCAGTTTTAGCATCTCCTTTCATAAAGTTGGTAAGTAAAGCCTTTAAAAGTAGTTTTAAAAATGCTGTATGGTTTCATCCGCGCTTTTCTATCTTAGGGCAGACGTCAACGAGCGCTGAGGTTGCGTACAGTCAAAACACCGCGCAGCCCGTTCGAATCTTTTTTGCTCTCCCGGTATTAAATCAAATCTAGGTCCCTCTAAGGACACGTACTTCACCATGTCCTCTCGAAAAACCATTTGGTGATAGTGGAAAGCCACTTTAGATTCTAAATTAGCGCATGCCAATTTACTAAAATCATTCTGAGAGTGTAAAACAAGTTGAAATTTGTTGTAGAGTTACCAGTGGGTATGTCAAAGTAGGCTTAGAAGAACTCGGTTTGCTAGAGACGGCTCTCATTCCTTTCCCCTCCTGCTTGGGACTGCAAACAACCTCTTAAAGTGGTATGCCATAGACTTAATTTTTCGTCCCCCAAGAGATTATTAATGCAACACATCCTCTGTTTTGTTTTAGACCAAAGTCAACAGAGATACTCTAGCCATGCATGGTATGTAAATATACGCTGAACTTCACTTCTAACCCTCCCTTCTTTCACCGTCATAGAGCCTGAAGCTTTAGATGTCGCGCCTCACAGTCTAAGGAAATGGGAATTCGATTCATAACCCCATAGATCCCTGCTTTGCTCGAAAAGGCTTTAGATATCAGGTGTGCAGGAACGAACATATCAGTTTTGACCGATTATATGTCACTACCAAATTCATTGAACAAGATGATAGTTATTAGTCATGTTTGTAAAGAACAAACGTTAGTGCACCACGCGTTCAGGTGATTTTCACAATGTTTAATGTTATGAGTTTAGTTGTTTAGCTACTCTGTAAATTTTGATTTTGGAAACCTTTTATGTTTTCAACTTTTGGTGAGGTATTGCAAAACATCTGATGTGCTACACTTGCATAACTTTCTTTGCCCACTACCGTTTATTTTATAAAGCAGTCATTTACTCAGAAGAATGTCTTTGTCCTTGAACGCGCTGTGCAGTGGGGGGCTTCTTGGTACGATGTAGAGTAATGCCAACAGTTCAAAATTACTGTCTACAAGGCAGTTGAACTGCACGCAGTGCCAGTGTTGCTACAATATTAAGGTCATTTAAATATAAACGGTATTTATTTTTATATATGTATTGCTTAAACATATACACAAGTAACACCTTCACTATTTCTCTACAAAAGTTTCTTCACATTCTACATACTTTTGCTAACGATTTGAAGTTTGAATATTCCTTGTTCGAAAAAAGCTTGAGGCCGTGTCATCAACTAATTGCGCACATGCTCCCGTTTTCGAATCCCCCCCCCCCGCCACCCCCAGCGATTGTTTGTGACCCTTATCAAATTGGTGGTGTGAGGCTTAGCGTTACCTTAGCGAAGGATGACATCTCTGAGGCACATACGACGCCTTTTGTTTCGGTAGGAGGCTTTTGCTGGCATTAACAATTGGTAATAGTAAGCCACATTCACCTTACGTGTGAAGAAAATCAAGGAGTAAAACTCCTCTGCAGTCGAAAAACAGAGCTGCGAGAACTTTTCCGGCTGAGAGGCAGGTTTAGGGGTTTACTGGCCAGACTTCATCCTTTCTTCGCCACGCCTTGCTTGCCATTTTAGATTCTGAAATATAATGGTGGACCCATGTCTCATCACAGCAATAATACGCCCAAAAAGTTCGGCACTTTTTGCCGGAATCGGTTCAGAAGTCTCTCACAGATCTCCAAAACAGGTGAGTTTTTGCTGCTGGGTTAACAATTTCGGAACCCATCGAGCACTATTTTTTCTAAATCCAAGATATTCCCTGATAATGGTATGAGCACTACCAATGCTGACGCCCACTTCTGATGCAATTTCTTCAACAACGCAGCGGCGATCATCTTCAATAAGCTCTTGAACAGCACGAATGTTGTCATTTGTGAGGCGACTTTCTTCTTCCAGTATCCCTCTGCCGCCCTAGAATTGTTTGGCTCAAGTAAACTCTCGATTCTGGGATAGCGTATTGTCCCCAGACGTGGCTTCAAACGAGTTAAAAGCTCTGAGGGCTTAACCCCTTCATTGGTTGGAATCTTTGTAATGCGTTACGCAACAGACCAAGGAACCTGTTGTTCATTCATGGCTGTGCTGAAGCTGAAAGTTATCAAAGCAGCTGACCAAGCTGGTTCCTAGTCCCTAACAGACTGGCCTTCAACCCCCTACTCCGCCATCCCGCTAGGATCTCTTTGCGCAGTATTCTGCCAGAAGTACCGTTTATATTTGAATCACTTTCGTATATCGTATGGTTTCTTGAATCTCCAGTAAACATAATTCATTAGTAACATTATTGAAAATAGGATCATAATTGCTTTGTTTGATGCGATAATGGAATATATTGTGATGCTCTTTCGCGCGATATTTATTGTCCCGGGAAAGAAAGGATAAGCCACTTTTAAAGCAGGATGTAAAACGTCAGAGCGTGAGGAATAAACAAGGCGTTTTTTTTCTGGGGAACACTTGTGTCTAGGGTCCGAACCTTTATACAGCTATCGCGAAATGAGCTGATCACAAGTTACCTCCACAAGAGCAGAGCGTGATGTCATGGCCTCATGACAGTGACAGTGTATAGTGTCTCTCAAATGTGTTCATTAGTTCCATACAGTAAAATGCCTGCAGCACGAAAATTGAAATATTCATGTATTGCTGAACTTGTACAAGAATTTGAGAGTGGATATTTTACTGCAAACGGTGGCAACATTGAATGTAAGTTATGCAAAAACTTTATCTCCATCGTTCCTACGTCCACTGTACCTTCCCTCCTCTGTTGTGATCATTGACAAACTTACCCCTCCCACTTGCTGTAGTCCAAACCCAGCAACTTCGTGTTTCCTGTATGAAGGTTCGAACTCTGCTGTGTCAACCACAAGGTCATAGCTAAACTCCTGAGTGAAATACAGTAGTAGTATAGATGGGATTGGAGAGTGCTCCACTGTCCTCGCCTCAACCTAAAGATCTTTTGTTCTACACCTGTCTCCTACTATGAACCTAGTGAATTGAACACTGGTAGAATACTTGGGCTTACTACAAAAAAGGTTGATCCGAAAACTGAATCTGCAATACTAAAAGGTGTTTCGGAATGTTCATATAGTTGGAGGGCTGTAAAGTATAAACCTAAAATAGTAAAAATTAAACAAGCCCAACATCTATGGGTGGGATCGGACCCGGTATCATTCCGTAGCCAGGAGTCAGAGCTGCCACGGGGGGTGGGGGAGGACTAGTTGTACACACTGTACGTACGAAAACCTATTTTTCTATCTGCTTCATATTAATCGATACAAACCTTTGCCGTTATTAGGAAGGTACTTCAAAAAGTAAGCTACACATGTCCCACGCTAAGACTATCACATAACAATGATAGCACTTTTTTAGAATACAATTCAAATTCTGAAATTCCTGCAGACAGCGGTCTGGTATGGTACTTATAACAGGTGCATCACAGTGTGCAAGTGAAATGACGCATCACCTGGAAACGTACTCCAAAGTTGAAGTAATTGGGATACTTGTGGACAAAAGGTCCAAATTGAACAGATTCAGTGAAGTACTGCGCTATAAAGACCAAATGTAGTGTCACGGCTAATTATAGTGAAATTAAGCAAAGACATTGTTCTCCTGCATGACAATGCAACATCCCACATAGTGCCCATAACACATGCTTTGTTTCAATGTTTTCGATGGGAGGTATGGAAGCATCCAACATACAGCCCAGATCTTGAACAGTGCACTTTCCATCTGTTCAGTAAGCTGAAAGAACATTTGGGGGTAACAGAATTATTAAAGATGGAGTTCACACAAGGGTCTGCCTCTGCGACTAAGGAGCGGATTTGTATGCTGAGGAATAGAACGATTATTACAGTACGTTTACTACAAAACTTGGCTAGCAGGCGCATGGCCCTTCTCCCAGTCACGTACAGCACGATTTGGCTGACAGTCGCACGGCCCGTCTCCCGGTCACACATGCATACACGTCAAACCACATCTCAAATCACATTAACAATTATCAGAATAAACACGGAACATACCTTATCACAGGAGATGTTGGAAATACCGTCTATCTGCATCAGTACATCTACTGCATCTTCTAAGGAAATTTTCATTCATACGCATTAGTTCAGCTTCCGTTATAGCTTTTTTTTTAGTGAAGGTCACACGGGCTGTGTACCTGCCGGCCAAGTTTTGTAGTAAACGTACTGTAGAACGTTCAGGCCGTTGTTTAGAGATACTTTTTGACTATATTGAAAAATAGTGTCATGTGTCTGCGCGCTTTGCAATGGACTGGAGCATTCAATAAAAGTCACCTGGCCTGTCATAATCATGTGTAACTTACTGTGGAGTCCTCTTCTTTCGGAAAGACATGGAAAAAGTATCCATAGTTTTTATTTTCTCAAAAATGGCTCTAACGACTTTTATTAAAATTCCCTATTCCAAGATACTTACACGACATAAAATTCATATCTTGAATTTTCTGGGAATAGCCGATGGAGTCCTCCTCATTCGGAAAGACTTGTGTAATTTGGCCTAACGGGTAGATTACAAGAGGTAGCGAAAACATATTGCGCAAATACATAACATCTTAGCTCATATGTGTAGCGGTTTATCTAAATCTCTCGGGCCAAAAGTATGCATGGAATAACTCAAATACTGCCGAGCTTACTGAAATGAATCGTAGTAAATAATACCACGAAAAAAAATTATGGATACATGTTAAACATGGATGGTATTGGTAGAAAATTAAGGGTGATTTTTATAGCCAGTCTTCTAAACTTTACGATTTTGATAGTTCTTTCCTACAATACTTAAGACATTAAAATTTGCAAGCGCTACCGTATTATTCTCACAACAAGAATGAACGCATGTGAAATTGAACTCTGCCTACCGCAATGGCAGAAATTTGAACCATTAAGGTCTACAGTTGCGATGTCCTGCTTTTGTGAGGCTTTGCCATTCTTTAACACTTGGACGTGCATTATGTTGCAGTGGCGGGTTGGTTACAGGTATGTTGCACGTAAGCACTTTCAAATCTTATGCGATAAACATCTGTTCATTAGTAACTTCTTTGGTACATACCTACTGCTTGTTTAAGAGGTCGATAAATATTCGGCGACAAAGTCGTGGAGCGCATATAGAAGATACACCAAGTGATCGTCGCGTAACATGTTGCGATTCAGGCTTTTAATATAGTTCAATTTGGAGAAACTCTGCACATATACGAGTATGTAGAGCTATAGTCACTCTTGCAATGACTGTCAAAGATAATCTCCTGCCTATGTCATATTATTTATCGTTGTACGAAGCCATGGTCATTTCATTGGTTGTTTTAGGCAACGTAACCTTGCACCGAGACCCAAAACAACAGTAGAAATGGCCATGGCGTCATACAACGATAAATAATGTGGCATAGACTGGAGGTGCAATGAGATTATCTTTGGCGTTGTACGAACTATTATTGCAAATGCTTACTTCTCTACTTCATTTTAATCGACATAAGCATTTTCAGAAAGTATCTCATTGCTAATCTTCTTTTGGGTGTAAGGGGAATATGGAAATACGGTAGGCTTTAAGTACAAGTAATAACCAGATTATTATTTATTTATGCCAACAAACTTAATGCTGGACTTTTTAAATACACAAGCCGTGTGTGGGCAATGTTTAAGAGGTGGAATCAGGACTGAAGATCAGCGGTAGATCCGTGGTTCAAATCCCGGATATGCCATTGGATTTTTCAGTCCTGATTCCACCATAATTCCATCTAAAGGTTATTTAAACCCGAGACATAAAGTACTTACAATTATCGTAAGTCGTCCTTGGGGTATTTATCTCTGGTGTGAGATTTCCTTGTGGTCCTACCGGGAAAAAGTACGAATCGGTTGGGGAATTTAATGTCATTCTGGCAAGTTGGCCATGGTAGCTTAGTGATAAGAGTAGCAGCTCGATAAGCGGAAGATCCATGGTTCAAATCCTGGCTATGACATTGAATTTTTCAGTCCTGATTCCACCTCTTGATAGCCAAATGTTTTAAGAGTTGGTTGCTTTGCGATGCCTTTGAAATTTCGTTCTCTTTGCAAGGCCAAGAGATAAAAAAAAGATGAATAACATATTCCTATTTGAGAAAAGTATAAGTATTGGCAAATTCAAACCAATGATAAAGAATATCTCGGAAATGGTTCACTCAAAAGAAAAGAGAAGTTTCCCTAGGGCGTCTTCCCCTTATTCAGAGGTTACCCTCATCGCCCGGCCGCTGCGTCCTCTAGCCGCAGCCAAGGCCACGGAGGAATGCAGGTTGAGGGTGGCGGGGTTCAGCACGCCGACTCCCCCGACCGTAAGGCGACTACTTTGACCTTTTAGGGACGCTACCTTTCTATCAGGATAGCTCCTCAATTGGGCCCCCAGGGACCTAACGAGGCTGAGTGCACCCCGTACCAGACCCATGCCGGTACCGGGGATCGAACCCGGGTCTTCCGCGCCACAGGCAGGCGCGCTACCACTGCGTTATGGAGGCGGTCAGAAAAGAGAAGTATTTGACATAAATTGTGTGTTTTAACGAGATCTACATTTTTTATTTAGTAAGCTTTTGTCTGTCTCTTACAGTTTACCATTTATGCAAAAACCGTTCAGAATGAAGAGGTCTTCTGAGAACATTTCTAGAAAGTTCAAGGTATTACTTAGAAACTGCCATTGAATCGCTGTTAGTGTTCGCCACTGGATATTCAATGCTTGTGAGTATAAACGCCAGAGGGGTGATTTCGCCCTCCGACTGAAAGAGGTGGGGGATAGCAGCTAATTACATAAACGTCTCCAAAGAGATAATGCTGGACATCACTGGTCCACAGAGACAGTGCACAGATTCTTTTATAATATCAAAATACAAGGGAACAAACGGTACACATACACATTGCCAGAAAGAGAGAAGATCTGTAAGAAATCTCACAGGAAAATAAAACTAACTAGATTCGACGCCGCAACCATTTGATATGCAGTTGAACACACCTACTTCAAGAATATTCAAGCGATCTTTCAGGACTTTCAATTATGAAAGCATGTTGTACGTATCTCCCAGTAAAGAAAGTGCCGTTGTTAAAGTATACGATATTTTGTTTCTTGGTATGTTAAAAGCGTTGGAGATAAAGGATAAGATAAAATGGGTTGATACACTTACATTCAATAGTTTTTATTTAGTAACATAGGTTCATCCCAATTATTTTGCTGTAGACTTTGAAAATCTGGTATGGGTTAATAGTGAAAAGACCAGAAACGCCGGAAATAAAGTTTACCACATAATCCACTGCTATTAATCCAATATGACCCTATGACAGCATGCGGAGACTCAGCACCTCAACCGAAAAGCGATCTTTTGCCCGGGGGTGTGAATGAGGCGAATAGATCCTAAGCGCGGCCGGAACGTTGCCACGATAGAGCAGAGGGCAGGTCCCCTACATTTTCCCAGTTAGAAGCCCCTTGGTGGAGGGTGACTCGGCCCTGTTCCTCTCCCACCCCTTCGGGTTCGAGTTTCCAAAAGGGGGCGCAAGCCTTGGAAACTGGTTCCCCTCCCACCCTCGGGATTGTACCATCCCATGGGGATCGGAAACCAGTAGGCTCGCCGTTCAGTCCGTTGGACGAGACTTCCAGAGCGCATTCTTTCTCCTTGTCGTGCTGCCGCGACGCTCGCCGACGCTTCCAACCCTGAAACAAACATAACGGGCTGAAGGGTGAAATGAAATGATTAGTGTAACGAAATGGAGGGACAGGAAATTCGGAGGATATGGAAATCCTTTCCAGCATTCGCCTGGCGACCCGGGGAAACCTCCGAAAGACCCGTGGGTCAGGAAGGTTGACCACGCGGATCGAACCCGTGACCTCCCGTTTGCATTACCGCCTGAGCCATCCCGCCCGATCATTAGTGCAATAAATTTTAGTTACTTTTTTACTGTCCAAATAACATAAATTGCCATGCTTTCCCAACAACACAAAATACACGTTTAAAAATCAATAATGGCGGTGAAGATCGTCTGTTGACAAAAAATGAATGAAACTGTCAAGTTGTAGCGATTAATATGGGCACTTTCTTGCCTCTAACATTGAAGCAGGATTCTAATCTTAGTTGGGTCAAGCTCTTTGGTTAAGACTTTTATTCTGGCTTTCCCTCACTTGTTGGGATGAATGTCAGAAAGTTTGGTGCTTTAGGTTTCTGATCTTTGCTGTCATTCATTGTCCTATGTACTTCTCCGGTTAAATGACACGAACATGGAAGGAAATGTTTTACCGTTCACCGAAGTAAATGCCTGCAGCGAGTCATCTTACCAAACAGAACATATTTACGGGATTGTTAGTAAATGCCTGTGGAAAAAGTACTGCCATAAGTGAGTTGGAAAAGAAATGAAGCAGAAGACGGAATTCGGCCTCGCATTGGTGCACTGAAAAGGAACAGAAGCTTGGCGAGTTGTAAATGAAACGCGTCGGCGCGGATCGATGCAAGTCACTGTCGGAACCAGGCTGTTCTCCAGGGTTGGTCGATGTGGCTCATAGTAAAGCAGGGTGTGCTCGACTATAAGGGGGCTGCTCCACTCAAATTTATTTTCTTTTTTGGTTTTTTTGGTTTCTCTTGCCGAGAAACCAAATGAGTACGAAGTGGTCGGGCTGTGGCTCCCTTTCTGTGTGTAAAATGTTGAGTGAATCGTAACTCGCCAGTTAACTGCCCCAGTACATGTTTTATATTTCAGTTGGACTCTTCCATCTGAAGCACAAGTACTGTGTTTACAATTATTACAAGGTCGCCCATAAACCGAGGAACTGCTCAAGTGCCACGAGCTTTAAAACCTGCTTGCCGTTTACATAGTGCATGATACGCACTTGGAAACTCTTTAAAGTGTACTCAGTAATGTAATAGTTAAATGCGCCGCTGCTTTGAGAGAAACAAGAAGTAATAATTTTCATATGCTGCCTCTCTGATTGAGTCAGGTGAACTGTGTTCTTATCTGTGAATACATTTCCAGTGATTAGATAATCAGTGTTAGGTTTAAAGGGCTGCTGTTTGTATTAGAGTAAGTCTGAAAGCATGGTTCGATAAAGAGAGAACAGTAAAGCAGTGAGTTTGACCTAACACCTCATCTGCAATAAATTGCGATGGAGTCGGTGCATCACGTAAACGTCCCGCTTCGGGCAGGAAAGAAGATGAAGAAACGTAAAGAACTGGATGCATTGGTGGCGCATTCAGTGCCTGGGAAGCGCGTAGGCGTAGGGGGTAGTAAACGAGGGTGTAGCAGCGGCGGAGGAGCGAGCTCACAGGACCAACTGCTGACCGAGTCCACGGACGAGCAGGACGACTACTGGAGCGCGGCTGGCGGAGGTGGTGGCTGCGGCAAGGATCGCGGGAGCGGCAGCAGTGTAGGTGTAGGGGGTGGTGTGGGAGGTCCGCGTTGTCGGTTCCTTCTCAGACGACGTGTTTGTGGTTCTCTTCTTCGGGCCTGCACCGCCGTCCTCGTGTTTGCCTGTGTTGTGGCTACTACCACTGTGATGTGGCTTTTTATTGATATCCGAGAACAAGTTACCTCCCTGCGCACTGAGCTTGATCAAGGTTTGTATTTAAGAGTTCTTAGTATGAATTAAATTAGTATAGAACTTATTAAAACACAATAAATATTGCTGGTTTGCATTTCAATATGCAGTGGGATATAAGGAGCTCATTTCCAAAAAACTTTCTTGCCCAATTATTTTTGGATGCCAATGACCTTTTGCGCCCTAAAACCCGATTTCACTCCAATTATTTCAAAATTGAGCTATATGTTCTCCATATTTTTACTTTTTCTACTACGTATAGTAGAGGAAGTATTGTATTCCACCCAAAAATTTGATGTCGAGATTTCACCAGAAATATGTTTTGAGGCCTCCTGAATCCAAAAAAATAGCATTTTTAGAAGAAGGTCTGCGTGTGTGTCTGTCAATCTGTGGACAGCGTAGCTCAAAAACGAAAGTTGGTATTTAAGTTAAATGTCTTTCAAGGATGGGACACAAAGATTTTGAAGAAAATTGCTCCACCCGAACTACCCTTTACATGGAACATTTTTCGAAAAGTTTGATTTTGTTGAAAATGTCTAACGATTTTGATTAAATGTCATATGTTTGAAATATTTTTATGAAAAATGAAATGTATATCTTCAATTTCCTGGCCATAGCCCATGAAGTCCTATTTACTCTGGATGACATTTGCATAACTGGTAAACCGTAAGAGATAAACCAAATGTTACTATACAGAAATGTAGATCTCGCTAAAACACACAATTTGTGTCTGAGTAACCTTTTTTGTAAAGTGAACCATTTTGGAGATATTCCTTGTTATTTGTCACTTTCGGAAAACAAAACATTCGTGAAATGGAACATCATTGTTTAATTTTTTATATGTAAAACGTGCAAAGAGAACGGGATCTCAAAGCTTTAAAAGATTTTACTGTCGCTCAAAGCCTACTGTACTCTAATATTCCCCTTGCACATACAAGGAAATAAGCAATAAGATAATTTGTACAAATGTTTATCTCAACTAACACAAAGAAGATATAGAAATAAGATTTTGTAAGAATGTTGAAAAGTAGAGTAGAGAAAGTCATGTGAGTGCAATACATCAGATTTTTACTGTTTGTGCTACATATAGTAAGTAGAGGAAGTATTGTATTCAATCCAAAATTTTGATGTCGAGATTTCACTGGAAATATGCTTTTAGGCTCCCTGAATCCAAAAAGAGCATTTTTAGAAAAATGTCCATGCGCACATGTCTGCCTGCCTGTGAATAGCATAACTCAAAAGCAAAAAGTCTGTTAAAAACCAAAGTTGATATTTAAGTTGAATATCTTTTAAAAATGCAACATGAAAACTTTGAAAAAAAATCTTCCACCCTAAGCTACCCTTTACATGGAAAATTGATTGAGAATCTTGATTTCCTCAAAAATGGCTCTCATTTTGTATTAAAATGTTTAAGATATTTTTATGGCAAATGAAATATAGATTTTGAATTTTCTGGCTATAGCCCATGTAAACCTGTTTACTCTTGATGACTTTTGCATAACTGGTAAACTGTAAATTATAGACCTTACTATACAAAAAATTTATATCTTGTTAAAACACAAATGCATTTTTTGTGCAGTGAACCATTTTGGAGATATTCATTGTTATTTGTGTGAGTTTTGCAATACTTTTGTCAAATGAAAGGTTGTTATTCACTTTTTTATCTCTAAGCCATGCAAAGAGAACAGAATTACTAAGCCTTCATACAGTGACCAGCTTTAAAAGATGACTATTGCTCACAGCCTACTGTATTCCCATATTCCCCTTGCACCTACAAGAAAATTACCAATAAGGTAATTTCTGCAAATGTTTATCTCAATTAACATAAAAAAGATAGAGGAATAAGAGTTTGTTAGAATAGTTAGTACAAGATTAGAGAAAGTCATGTGAGTGCAACACATCATATTTTTTAAATGTACCTTTCTCCAAACCAAAAGCAGTATAGAAAATGGAGCTTTACATGTCAGTAGGTGGTTGTGGTCCACTTTAGACATTTACCGCCATAACAAGAGAAATCTAATGTTGGAAATTTCAAATTTCAAAAGAATAATGTCTCATAATATAAACATACCAATTGAACAATATGCAAGACAAATTTCCCTGTCTAGCTCCTGTGTTTGGTTTACGCTTCGGCCAGTAGGTAGAATTTTGTGTCTCTTATTAATTCACATCAGAAGGAAATAGCTGCCAGCATTTGAGTGAAAAATACACATAAAATGACAGAGTTATGTGGTTTTGAAATTTAGCCAGAGGTTAGGCTGCAACACCTACGTTACTATGCATATATAAACAGAATGACTGGACCTTTGACATGAACACTTAGCAGGAGGTTAGCTTATTATGCCTAGGTTAGTGTGTGTATATGAGCAAGATTCAAATAACCTGTTTTTGCAGATTACACGTGTACCACTTAAGTAGGTAGTTTCTTTTGTGCATGTGCAGATAATAAGATGGGAGTCCTTTGTTGGCATTCTTCAACAGTTTTATTATAAACGAAAGTGTCTTAAAAAGGGTGGGACAGCGAATTCCAAGCTTTCCAAGTGTTCATATCTTCTCCTGAACCTCTAATTTAGGTAATTTCATTTTATTAATCTGTTTCCTACAATTTGGGAAAGACTGGATTCAGCAGTTTAGCTAATATTTTTCAGCAATAACACATAGAAGAAAATTATAATAGCATTTTTTAACAGGAGCTAATCCTCTAAGCCTTTTAATCCCAAGCTAATGAAAACGTGTGTGTCCCAGAAATCTTGCTTAACTCTAAGGGATAAGTTGATCACACATGAACACAAGTTCTTGAATGACAGTTAATGAGGGAAGAATAATGCAATAAAACCCAGCTGCAACCAAAACTCAATACCTGGGTACACAGGTAATAAAACTTAGTAAGCAGTAACAAGGATAAGCCAGTGTCTCTGATTTATTATTTATTCCGCAAATGAAGTAGAACATCTCTGCACACAGTTGGAGAGAATACAACATATGTACATAACTAATCACACTGGTTGGAAATAAAATACCTAAGTTTAAATTCCAATAGCTGAAAATTTATAAAGTGCTACAAAAAAGAAATTAAGTAAGGTGAATAGATAAATTGATTGACAGCAAGTTATATTGTAGGTGTTAGGTATTCATTGCAAAATTTCTGTTTACTATTTGACTGACTCCACTCATTTAATTCAAGTACCGGTATGAACCTGTTCTGCTAGAAAATCTTATCAACTCAAGTTTGGTAAAAAGCAAAGCTTAATGATAGGCAAAGCAAATAGATTAATTTACTGTCAGCAAGTTACATTCCAGGTAACTCTGTACTCCCGGCAAAATTACTGACTGCTGGTATGGCTTCTCTCACATATTTCACAAGTATATTCTAGCAATTTTGAATGACCCAAGCTTAGTAAAGTGCAGAGCTCAATAATCAGTAATGTAAATAGGTTAACTTACTAAAGGTATGTCCAAGCAACTTGTGCACTTGGCAAAATTACTAATTAGTGATATGATTTCTCACAGTTAATTCAGAATAAGGGTTTAAAATTATTTTGTCCCAGCAACTTACGTATAGGCAATTTTATGCTCTTTGAAACATTTTAAATTCCAGAAAGATATCATTACCTGAAAGAGGCATGAGCATAAATCTTAAAATGTCACAATAATAAACACAATAAAATACTAACTAAAACAAATAAATAAGATGGTATTTATTATTTATTTATACCAACAAACTTACTGTTGGTGTTTTTAAACACACAAGCCGTGTGTGGGCAAAGTTGTGGCATTGAATTTTTAAGTTCCAGTTCTACCTCTCAAAATAAATAAGATCCCAGCTGTCACATAATTAACCTTTCATATTTCCAAAATTTTACTCAGTATGCAAATGTATCCAATTACCTCAATGTTACAAACTTGTATCACACAAAGGAACAAGTTTATGGCTGGCTGCTTACCAAGCAAGAAAAGTAGATCCTCTCTCTATGCAGTCCCAAGAGCCACTTCCAAACTCAGAAGTGCCCAAACAACCCCCCTAATCATAAAACAAAAGACAACTGCAAAGTGGTTGACAGCTAACGTATGAATCAATGAAAATTTCACAACATAGATACCAATATTTAATAAAAATATTCCCACATAATGAGCAACAAAATATTCTAGGAAAGTGCAATTGTTTATTTGTTGAAATTCCAGCCTTGCCAAAGGTATGGTTGTAAACCTTTAACTTACACAGAAATGCACCTCTTCACCAGTTGCATAAGTCATTCCCACATATGTGCCGACTCTGCACTACTACTACTTTACTTTCTCATACTACATCTCATCATTGAATTGTTGTTAAAGTTAAAATTAATATTCCTATAAATATTAATTTTTCATTAAATTTGTAAGAAAATTTAATAAATCCTGGTTTATTTAATAGAATAGTTGGTTGAATATGAATAGTGATATTATTTCTTATTTTAATTAATTTGGAAGCTTACATAAATTATGCAAATTCTAAAAAATGTATTCAGTAGAATTTTGATGCTTCATTTGTTTCTTTTTAGAATGTGACATCATTATGATTAAAACATTACTATGCTGGCCCTTTAGCTTAGTTGGTAGAGCATCTGCCTGCTCTGCAGGGAGTGGGGGTTTTAATTAATTTGGAAGCTTACATAAATTATGCAAATTCTAAAAAATGTATTCAGTAGAATTTTGATGCTTCATTTGTTTCTTTTTAGAATGTGACATCATTATGATTAAAACATTACTATGCTGGCCCTTTAGCTTAGTTGGTAGAGCATGTGCCTACTGTGCAGGGAATGGGGGTTCTAGGTTTGATTCCTGGCTGAAGAGAAGGAATTTTTCTCTGGCCCAGATTATTCCCTATTCTCCTCACAGTCTGGAAGTACGATTGTGAGTGTGAATGTTTATGTGACCTATGTACAAAACACGAGCCCAAATTCCCTATGTATCAGTTAACATCATTGCCTATGGGCAATATGCTCCAAAGGTAGAAGGTCACTGATATAACCATTAAAGTTCAAGGCACCAAAAAACAAAATCTTTATGCGTCATTTTATCCTCATTGGAAACATTAAATGGAAATAAAAAGAGAAGTTTGCACAATGTTTGCTTTTGGGTAGTTAGCAACAATAATACTGTAGCATTGTTAAAATTTGTTATATTTTGCAAATGACTTTGAAAATCGTACATCATTTGTGTTGTCATATCAATCAAATATGAACAGGTTTTATTCATTATCTTGGATATAAAATTTAAACTCTAAATGTAGAGAGCAGTTCATATTAAAAAACCTTCACAATTTTAATAAGCTATAATCTTTGTGGACTGCCTCCGTAGTGCAGTTGTTAGCACACTCGCCTCAGGCGTGGAGGAGCTGTGATCCTGGGTACCAGCATGGAGATTTTTCCCCTGCTATCAGGTCTGGTACGGAGTGCACACAGTCTCGTTAGGTCCCAGGGGTACCAGCTACTTGATGGAGAAGTAGTGGCTCCAGGTCAAGAAGGCTGCATAACTGGGTGGGAGGGCTCAGGATGCTGACCACGTATCACCCTCCAGTACTGCACCCCACCAATGGTGCCTGTAGTGGGCAAAGGTGGGGGACACAGCACCTGGGTGCCAAGCCTTGGTCCTTCATAGGCCGTTGCGCTTGGGGTTTATATGCATTTCCTTATTTATACTCTCAAGTGAAATTTTACTTTGCACCTTTTGTGAAGAAACATTGCCACATAATTGAGGAAATGCAAATTAAATGGGACAAGGAAAGAATTAAACACTTATGAAAGTTGTATTCTGGTTCTCAGAATCTTAAAGTTAACTTTAAAATACAAAATAGAGTTTGAATACAGATATTTAATACCTCAAAAGCACACATTTCAGTTATGTCAATCTTACATTGTATTTCACTGTCATTATATGGAAAAGATGCAAATTATGCTCTATTAATCTTTGCTGTTAACACATAGAAGATAAGAACTAAGTTAATGACTGTTTAAATGGGCAAGCCCGTCTTGAATAAGGTCAGATGGGCCCCCCTGAACTGGAGATCTTGGGCACTACTATACATGGAAAGTGAATTTAAACAAACTTTCAGCCAACTACATAGATTTATAAGCACACAGTGCTATCCTGTTGAAGATACTCTTGATTAAACTGTGCACAAATAACTGGGTAGTTTATGTAATCCACAAAGAATGCAAATTTTTGGTGATATTTGCAACTTAAGTAAAAAGTAAAAATGTCTCCCTTTATTCTGTTTATAGAAATTCCAAATCTCAATTTTTCTTGAGTGCATGTTGTATAAGCACTTGGTGAATAACATCTGGATGAGTATCTATGTCCCAAATGGATGTGTTTGAGAGTTGACATTGTTGTACATATTGGTTCATGCCTATGGCAGGAGCTTATACCTGTATCTGATTTCTGAAATTGTTGATCAATTATAACCCTTTTGGCTTTGGATGAGCACTTCTCATGCCTTTTTGACACACTTCCTGTAAGAAAGGCTACAGAATTACAGAATGACTGCTAAGGGGATGAGGAGATATCCACAGCAGCCATCAGCAGTGCACTCAGTACTGATGGTTATTACTCAACTTTATACCAGTGCCACCAGGAGAGCAAAAAAGGTTTGAATGGGCTGCGTGGTGTTTTGCCTGTCTGCATCCTTGGCACTTGTTGCTATCTGCCGCTATCATAGAAAGGCATGGAGGAAACCATACAACATTTGAAGAACTACTTTTAAAGGCTTTATTTACCAACTTTATGAAAGGAGATGCTGAAACTGGTCACCGTCGTTGTCCATACATTTTTGGCACCTCTTTAGGAAACTATTCACCACTTGCCATAATTCATGTTGAGAAATCCTGGCAATTTCCTTTTGGATATTTTGTTTTAATTCTTCCAGGGTGTGTGGGTTCTTGTATACTATGCTTTAAGTTATCCCTGAGATAGAAATTGCTTAATGGAGCTCTGAGAAACCTTTCTCTGCTAATGGTGCACCATAATCAATTTTTTTGTCATGAAGCGGTACTTTATGAACAATATTAGGTTCTGAGTTGTAGAGCCAATTTTTTTTCGGGTCAACAGTGACACCCGTACATACATGAATACAATTTTGCCTTTATTTTGAGACAATTAATAGACAGGGAGCATGATTTTGTCTTTTTCTCAACATGACTCTGTGACAGCTCATACAACCAATCCTTTGATGAGAACAATTGAAAGTATGTTTCAGGACAGAATTATTAGTAGGGATTTGCAGCCCCAAGACCTAACCCTTTGCGATTTCTATCTCGGGGGTAACTTAAAACATAAAGTGTACAAGACAAACCCACACATCCTGGAAGAATTACAAGAAAGCATCCAACATGCCAACATTTCTCAACATAAATTATGTGAGTAATGGATAGTTTCCTAAAGAGGTGCCGAAAATGTGTGGACAATAACAGTGGCCAGTTTCAGCATCTGCTTTAATAAAGTTGGTAAGTAAAACCTTTAACAGTAGTTTTAAACATGTTGCATGGTTTCATCTGCCCCTTTCTATGATAGTGGCAGATGGCAATGAGGATGCGGACAGCCAAAACATTGTGCAGCCCATTCAAACCTTTTCTGCTCTCCCATTATTATTGTATTCTTTTGGAGAGGGTGGGGAGATGGCAATTATGATCAACATACCTATGGATTGCCTTTTGAGCAGTTGTAATTGAACTTGTAATCCAATTCTAAAGTAAGAACAAATTAGAAACTAAAAGCTTCACTTATCTTAGTAATGTTGCACGTTCTTTTTGCACAAACTGACTCACGTTTCAAGTTGTCTCCAAATCATTCTCAAAGCTATACAAACTAATTCGTTACCAAAGCTACAATCTTTCATTTTTTTGTGAAAACAAAAAACAAATACTGATATTCAGTTTTTATTTACCAATGTCTGAAAACAAAAATTTATAAATACAATCTATAGAAGGTAATTCGAAGTTCATATCACGGTTCCTGTTTTTTAAAATAAAAATTTTTTCCCAAACCATTAAATCTATAGGTCCACTTAATTGTTTTAATAATTTAACTTCTGGATTAATTTCATGATTAAATGACCAAAAATGATCTGCCACAGCTGATTTATCAGTTTGTTTATATTTAATATTTCTAAAATGTTCTTTTATTCTGGTTTCTAAATGATGCTTAGTTTTACCAATATAAACCTTATCACAATCTAAACAGCTAAATTGATAAATGCCAGATCTTTTTGTTAATAGCTTCAATTTTCCTTATTGTAATCCAATATTGTTTCACAAGAATGAGCCAGTATAACATATCCTATATGGTCATAGCAGTTAGCACAAAATTGCAAGAAACAATGTGAACTTTACAGAAACAAATACCTGTGTTATTTTATGATAAGGAATTAACACTTGCAGAGAAGTGCACTATCAGAACCTTACTATTTGTAAGGTAAAAACGGTATATGAAGCACATATGCCTGGCATGGGCACGAGAGGAGAGATAGCGACTGAACTTGTCTTACCCACCCCACATTTTCTTGCCAAGTGGTGAAGGTTGTTGAATACCACAAGTACAGTGGTGTTTGTTTCCAACAGTGCAGTTGTAATAATTTGTGCACTGTTATTAGTTATTTTGTTTACATTAAACATACTCAATAATTTTATTATTACTGTGATTAGGCAAATTACGTAATCTTGAAGTTTATAAACTACCTTTATCTTATTACATAATATCCTTACGCTGCCTTATGATTAACATACTAAATTGTTTTGTTTTCAGAGTAAATAAAACAGTAAAGTTCCATTGCTATTTAGCCATAAAAATATATGTTTTGAAGCTGTAAAATCGTTGTGATGTCCTGGTTATTAGATCGCCATTTGAAGCTGAAGTCGTTGGTGATGTGACGTTGCCCTTCGATGTAGCTCGCCTCAGCTAGTTCTGCATAAGATCTCTTTATCTCGGGTTTGCGCAAGTGTAATGGACAACCCAAGAACAACTTTTCATATCCTTTATTTCCTATTTAAATATTTTCAGGAGTTATGCCGAAAATATTTGTATCTGTAGAGGCATCGCCCTCACATCCGCTCAGCGCGATCTCCCGTACTGGTCTCTCTTTGAGTACTGACTCGACGCTTCTCTCTTACCCACGCTAAGAAAACCGTTCGCTCCATTTGAATGTCATGACGTCATCCAAGAAAGCCTCGTATCCAAAATGCTATTTCCTTTTCCCGCAATTTAGAAATGTCCCTTTCTATTATAACATGTTCTTTTATGAATTTCAAATATATAATTACTTTTTTTAGGATTAAACGATGTTTACTTTATATTTTATTAGATATCTCACGCGACTTTTAAGGTTTGTAGAACTAACTTTCGAACGTGGATTTAAACTATGTGGTATGACGTCATGACTCGTTAATTTCAAACCAATAATGCGTTTATTCTACAAATTTAACGACTATCATTTACTCATATCTTGCTCACCTTACAACACTTGCTACTCTATTATCTATGTATATTATTACTTAACACTTATCGCAAATCTCACATCCGGCAATTAAATTAAAACGTGTCTTTTTCAAAAGCCCATTCGATCGGAAATCTAAATTTCGGTATCAAATGCCCCCATTTATATTATTTTATTATTTCATAATAAAATAATGTAAATGTCTTGCCCGAAAGAAAAATTAAAAAATTACTCCTGTATTTTGAATAATCGGCAACACTCCCATTATATACAATTTTCAATTACACTGTTTTGAAATTGGTGATTAACATATTTTCTCATTAATCTTTTTAACATGACAAACAATTATACATTTGACTTAACATTAATCCTTAAATACTAATTACAATATGTTATGGTTTCTTCTGTGAAGCTTTTATATAAAGGTTAAATTTCAAGAGTCTTTCTTTATACTTCCTTCTTTCAGTTCATGTTTGCTCACTTCGCTCTCACTATCACTTGCACTGTGATTTTTTTTACTTTTGTTATTGTAACACACATATCTGTACTATATCCTTTAAGCACTAAAAGGTACATATATTTATATAAATCCATTACACTCTTCAGACAAGTTCTTTCTTTGTCTTGCTGTGATAACTATCTATACATCTAAATATTTTACCAAATGTTTACAAGGTAAATATTCTGTTTTCTCTCTATGCGGAGATGAACAATTTAACAATCTTTCTGAAGCTGTTATTGTGAGCTCTATACAATATATTTTTAAGCTCTTTGTAGTAGATAGCAATTCACATTCTGCATTTTTCATGAATATGTAAGTACCTGACCAATATATGATTTTCAAGTAAGCTAACATTTACATTTTATCTCAAAGCTGATTGGGCGTCAATATACAAATGACACTTCCAATTTTTCTTTTACATTAAATCAAGGTTCCAAGGCACCACACGGTTTCTTGTATGGTCGAAGGAGTTGTTTATGCCATCTTCCCAGACATTTTTCATTTTTAACATCTCTTAATTCATAGGTATGATAACCAAATTTTGATATAATTTCTGCAGGACCTTTATATAACAATTCCATCCTTTTGTTCCTACCTCTCAAGGCACTTGATAACTTATGGTCTTTAACTAGTACCCAATCGCCTATCTTAGGTTCCCATTTATGTTTTCTACTCTTTTTCTTTAATTTTCGCTTCTCTGCCTTTTTCTTGATTCGTTCAAAAGCAATTTTCGCTCTTTCTTCTTCACTTAACTGAATGTCATTAATTTTCAGTGTTTTTGGTACCCCGATCAATATTGGTTCTGGTTCAATTCCTAACATTAATTTTATTGGTGCAAACCCAGTAGTTACATTAATGGTGTGATTGATAATCTTTTCTATCAATGGACAATATTTCACCCAATCCTTGTGATTATGATGTGTAAGTACACGTAAATAAATTCCTATATCTCGGAGGACACGTTCTGTTGGATTCCCTGATAGAAAGTATGATGAACAATAATTTAGTTTTCTCGTGTCTAATGTCACCTTAATCTTTCATTGGCCTTATTTACAATACATAGGGGATTCACAAATTCTGAATTAGAAATCTCACTAACCTCATCTTCTAACATTGACTTTATAACTGCATCTACCTCTTCTCTTATTGTACTAGGGATAGCTCTCGCTTTATGTGTAAAAGGTTTGATGGGTATCATCTCAAACGAATGAGTATAAATATTACATTTACCAGGTTTCTCAGAGAATACTTCTTTATTTCGGATTAATATTTCAAACAATTTATCCCTCTGTTGTTCATTTAGTTGATCAGCCTGAGTTACTTTTTTTTTTCTCAACAATTCTTCTAAGTCTTCACTACTCTCCCTATCATAGTACCTAGTTGCATCAGAAACCCTCAAATTGTCTATGAAATCATTTTTATCCCATTCTACATTTTCTTTATTATTGACACTGTACTCTTTGACATTTACTTCAGTTAATTCCATAGCTCCTACTTTAACATATTCTACAAAGAATGTATCCCCTTGGATTTCTTCTTCCTCTTTTTCTCGTAAAATATTTTCTGAACTACTATCTTCCACAAAAGGCACTATAATGGTCTCATCTTCAACTTTCATTTCTAGAATCATGTTTTTAAAATTCACCACAGCTTCCCAGGCATAAAGACAATCACAACCTATTATAATATCTGTCACAAGTCTTCCTACAATCAGAAATAAAATTCCAAGTATTCTCCCATTTATTTCAATATTTATCATTGCTTGAAATTTTACTCTCTCTTTTCGTTTTCCCACAGCTAGCGAGCAATATATCCCATTAACTGGTAAAGACATTACTTTAAAGCCACTACTTTGTAAATTATCATAAAAATTTTGTGAGCATACTGTGCTATTTGATCCCGTATCTATAATTGCATTGTATTGTTTTCCATTTACTCCAATTTTGATTTTAGGTGGATCTCCTACTTTTTCGTTTTCGTCGTTTCTATTTTTCCATTCTCTTTTCTTTTGTATCATCATTTGCCTTCCAGGACTATTTATTTCCGAGTACTTATCACAATCATTACTAGGATACCCAGTTCTCACTGAAGGCGCGTTTGACCGGGTCTGGCGTTTCCCTGATTTTTATGTATTGCTCCTGTACTATTTCCCGAATTGTTACTTCTGTTTTCCTGCATTAAATCGGGGTTACTTCCTACCATGTTTTTGACCGTGTTAATGGCCTCGACCATTTCCGCATTTTCGGGGGAATTTCGTCCATTTGAATACCTTTCTTCCTGTCTTGGTGACCTCGGTCTAAACTCATTATCTCCGTTTGTCCAATACCCATCATTTGAATTTCTACTATGTCCAAAATAACGTCCCCGTCTACCTCGATCAAATCTATTTGTATTCATATAATTCACCCTTATATTTCTTCCCCTTTGATTACCATTTCTATTTTGGTGATGCCCTTCCTGGTTATATCTACCTCGATTTTCCCACCGGAATGATTCCATCCTTGGTACTGGTCCTTTATATCTTTCCCTAATCTCACTTCTATTCTGATAATACTGTGCCCCTTGCCCGAAAGAATTTACAGTTTCTTTTTCTTCATATTTATTTCCAAATGCGTGTTTCGGCTTATTGACTTCTAAGGCTGATAATAATTCGATCATAGCTGCAATGCTATCGGGTCGGGCTATGATTAGGTAGTGTTGAAGCGTTTCCGGAAAATGTGGAGTAACTATATTTATTAGATCTTTTTCATCTAGAGGAGGATCCAACATCTTCGATTTTCTCGCTATTCTCATAAAATAGTTGACCATCGATTCCTCCGATCTAGGATTAAACTTTCCATTGCTTAATTCAACTCTAATATTAGCCTGCCTACTAGCTCCCCAATATCTGGTTAAAAAGATGTTCCTAAAGGTCCGGTAGTCATTATTGTTACCCATAGAAAGGCCTAGCCAATTAGCAGCATTACCCTTTAGACATTTTCTTACTATCACCATCTTGTACTCCTCTGGTATACGTTTCACCGTGAAGTACTCTTGTAACCCTTCTAAAAAGGCTTTAGGATCATCTGAATCTTCATTTTCAAAAACTGGAGGTGTCATTTCATTTAAGACATGGTTAGGCCAATGTAAATTTGAATTGTCACCTATCCCTGAGCTATTTCCGAGATCAGAATGGGAATTACTGTTACCCCTATTTTGCATCGAAATGTCAGCTGATACACCTGGTATTGCCTCGTTTCTTGCAACTTCATTACTAAGATTGTTGTGATTACATGCATTTTCATTTAATTTCAAATTTTCTAAGGCCTCTTTTACCTGAGTAATTTCTGTTACTACTCCTTTTATTTGGTCTGTAACATCCTCCAAATTTCTAGCCTGCCTTTCACTTTCTACATCAGATCTTTCTATTCTAACTTTACACCCCTGTAACTCTTCTCTAATTTCTTCCCTTTGTTTGTCTAATGTATATGTTACTTTTTCCCTTTCTTTATCTAATTTTTCACTCACTTGTTGACCTAATTTCTTTTCAGAATTCTTTACTTCTTGCCTTATTGTCTCTAATTCTCCCTTAACCTGTTCTACCTGTTCTCTATTTTCTTTCACTTCACTACTAACTTTATTAATTTCCTCCCTAACTTCTTCCCTAAAGGTTTCGAAGGCTCTCATCTGATTTTCCAATTGCATTCCCAATTCCTGTTGTCCCTTCTCTAATTTCTGTCCTAACTCTATACTAGTTTCATCTATCTTTTGACTTAACTCTGTACTCATCTTTTGACTTAACTCTGTACTCATCTTTTTCACTGTTCTTAATTCTTTACTATTTTCATCTATCTTTTTACTTAACTCTGTACTCATCTTTTCCACTGTTCTTAATTCTTTACTATTTTCATCTATCTTTTGACTTAACTCTGTACTCATCTTTTTCATTATCGTTTGAAACATATTCTCTATTTCTGACATAAATGCTGGCCTTTCTGAATTACTACTAAACATTTCTGAACTACCTCTAGGTGTTTCTCTAACGTTCTGATCTTCTAATTCTTGGCATATTCTGCTACCAATTACATTCTGATTAAATTCTTCCATCCTACTTACACTTTTCTCAATTTCCGGACTATCGAAACCTAAAAAGTCTGTATCGCTGTCTTCCATTTCTAAGCTATTTACATGTGTTTTTCTACTCACCAAAATTTTCAATATTTTCACTATTTCACTTTAACTGCACTTAAACTTGTTCACTACACTTTTCACAGATGTTGACACGCTGGGCACCTTCTTGTCTGCTGGCTCGATGCTGATCTGGTCGTCTTGGGGGTTTGGTCCATTCTTTCGGCGCCCCACGTTGGGCGCCAATTTGAAGCTGTAAAATCGTTGTGATGTCCTGGTTATTAGATCGCCATTTGAAGCTGAAGTCGTTGGTGATGTGACGTTGCCCTTCGATGTAGCTCGCCTCAGCTAGTTCTGCATAAGATCTCTTTATCTCGGGTTTGCGCAAGTGTAATGGACAACCCAAGAACAACTTTTCATATCCTTTATTTCCTATTTAAATATTTTCAGGAGTTATGCCGAAAATATTTGTATCTGTAGAGGCATCGCCCTCACATCCGCTCAGCGCGATCTCCCGTACTGGTCTCTCTTTGAGTACTGACTCGACGCTTCTCTCTTACCCACGCTAAGAAAACCGTTCGCTCCATTTGAATGTCATGACGTCATCCAAGAAAGCCTCGTATCCAAAATGCTATTTCCTTTTCCCGCAATTTAGAAATGTCCCTTTCTATTATAACATGTTCTTTTATGAATTTCAAATATATAATTACTTTTTTTAGGATTAAACGATGTTTACTTTATATTTTATTAGATATCTCACGCGACTTTTAAGGTTTGTAGAACTAACTTTCGAACGTGGATTTAAACTATGTGGTATGACGTCATGACTCGTTAATTTCAAACCAATAATGCGTTTATTCTACAAATTTAACGACTATCATTTACTCATATCTTGCTCACCTTACAACACTTGCTACTCTATTATCTATGTATATTATTACTTAACACTTATCGCAAATCTCACATCCGGCAATTAAATTAAAACGTGTCTTTTTCAAAAGCCCATTCGATCGGAAATCTAAATTTCGGTATCAGTTTCATCAACATAATAATCTCTTTCGTCTTAAACGTAATATTGTATTCAAACTTTAAAACACAAAATACAGTCTATATTGAGTAAATTATACCTTATCTCACCCTTAGATGACAGTATGGAGTTAAATGGGATATATCTGTCGCTATCTAGCACGTACAAGTTGCCATTAGCCTCGTCCTTTTCTATCCTCACACTGTTATCAGGTTCCTAATAGCATGGTGTAAATATTGAGTTGTTATATATTTCAGGTTTGAACACATTATCCTACACAGAATTTTTTTCTCTATCAGGTTATATCCTTTTTAGAGTTATTATACATTTCTATAGGCCCAATTTCTTCAGAAAACGTTTTTTTCAATAGAAGTCTGATATTTGCTGTTTCTATACTCATCACGCACTAATTAACAAACTAACTGCTAGAAT
Organism: Tenodera sinensis; assembly: GCA_030765045.1. NCBI lineage: Eukaryota > Metazoa > Arthropoda > Insecta > Mantodea > Mantidae > Tenodera > Tenodera sinensis. Next base: position 124,050,476 of record CM060963.1, read on the forward strand.
ACGTCTATATATTTTTTTCTTAGCTAGAGTAAACTATAGTGCTACTTCCTGCCCACTTTGAATTCTCTGTTTACTCAGTTAAGCGTTACAATATTTTAAATTAAATGTTTTCGGAAAATTTTATATTTGTACACTGCAAAAGTTACGCGGTGTGAAACTTTTTTGTTATTGAGTTTACATCAGGGACCAAGCAACAACCAATGTTGAGGAGGGTTGGAGAAAGTTTTTTAAATAAACAAAAAGCCTGTAACTCTTTTCTTTCATTGAGTAAGACAAACAAAAGGTATTCATCTATTCAGCGTATTCTCGTGCCAGGCCTGACACAGAAGATAGTATAAGGAGCAGCACTAACATTGGTTCGAAAGAAGTCATGTGTGTAACTGTGTGGAATCTGTGAGCTACTATTGGGCTATTTATTTAATATTTTCCATAAATATTTGTAGTTATGGAGGGGGAAGCTAGGAAGAGACGATATATTGGTAAATTAAGAAGTAAGGAATGCCAAATAATTATGAATGTGTTAGATTATTTTTCAAGTAAAATGAATGTTAAGCAGTAAAAGAAACACTTAAGGCTATCGGGTGTTCAGAAACAGTAATGTATAGGATTAAAAAGGAAGTAATGAAAGGACCTCTAAGGATGCCATCGAAAAAGAAAGCAAAAAGGGCGGGAAAACAAAAAACCACTAGGTTTACGCAATATGATGGAAAAGTGTGAAGGAGTGCGGCGAATTGTTTGTTCTTTACTGTTTGCAAATACTGTGAAGCATTAAGATCAGAAGAAACTACAGTTCAAAAGTATTGGAAAGCACGAATGCTAATGGCTTCATTGCCAGATGCAAGGCACTAGAAAACAACAACAACAACTGTTTGCAAATATCCCACCCGCGCTGAATATAATTTTGTCGCGGGTCAACAGTGATGAGAGCCTACCAAATTTCTCAAGGGCTACTCTTAGTCGGTGCTTACATGATTTGGGGTTTGAATGTGAAAGAAGGGGTAACAAGTGCATATTAATAGAAAGAGACGATATCATCAGATGGTGAAATAAATATCTAAATGACATAAAAAGGTTTAGGGACCAGGAGAAATCAATTGTTTATACAGATGAGTCATTTGTAAATTTAGGCCATACAGTGACAAAGGCGTGAAGGGATACCAAAGTTAAGTGTCCGTCAAGCAGCAATTGAAGGATTAAGTACAGGACTCTGGCCACCTCGGGGTCATTCGCAGAGAAAGATTTGCAACTAGTACATGTTGCAACACTGCACACCATTTAACATGTACTGTCATCTAAGGGTGACATGTGCTGTAATAAGAAACTAAACCCCTAAATACGTATCATCCTATTTATGTTTTCAAATACAAGTATTCAGGAAGTACGTTTTGAAATTGTAAATAAATATCTGTAAGTTTGATTTATGCTTCTGATCAAAGTGGCATTTGATATTGTAACGCTTTATATTTGCAAATTTAAATTTGCATATTAAAAAGCAAACTTTTCTGTTTTTGTAACTTAACAACAAATTCTCTACCACTCATCACGAAATAGCCATACTCGCGATTGAATGAGGCATATCAGAACCTTAATAACAGTGTTAAGGAGGGATGGCAGGTATAGTGAGGCAAGAACATGTTTCAGTGGAGTGACCCTGTTAAGCCGATTTTGCCCATGTGTGATGTATGCTCTCAAAACTGAATTTTACATGAACAATTCTTTATTAAAAAATAAGAACATTTAATATGCAGACAAATCTTCTCAATGCAACAACAGTTTATTAATTCGTACTTGATAGTTTTTAATTTTAAATCTTCTTCATGGAGAATAATTTGTTTTGAAATGTGATGTCTTTTGCAGCTGCTATACATGGGATAACTGATTTACAGTGCATAGTCAATACCGCTTGAGTGTTAGTATCTGTACTTAATCATTATCTAAATGGTCCATCCATAGGCATGACAAAAGATAATGGCTACCTATTTACTTTGATTTTATTATTGTTGTGTTGGCAGTTGTTGCTGGCAGTCAAGGAGTCCAGGATACTCTCCAAAAATGTCATTCACTATCAAGAGAGCTGCAACAGAACCAGACAGCACTTTTCCATCATCTGGCTAATCTTACTCTCCAGCTTCATAATTTTAGTCAGCAGGTATGACAAAACCACCATTGACACAAATATTAGAAAGAATACACCTTACTTAGAATGTGAGGCTTTCTTATTCTACTTGAACATTGACACATGGTAGACTAGGAATTGAGTCTTTTTTGGAATTTTAATCATAAAGCTAGCAAGGGCAATCATTTTCAGATTGATTATCCTAATTAGGTAAGTTAGCTGCTGCTCTTCCCATTTCACATTTCTCGCTGGGAACATTTTAGTGAGATAGATAATCTTTAACTTTCCTAATTTATCAGGGCCCTATAAATTATAGTGTGTACAATATAATTCGCTACATGCTTTCAAAAACTTCTGCATTCTAAAAGAACAACAAATTAGAAACTAAAAGCTTCACTTATCATAGTAATAGCAAGTTCTTCGAATCGTGCTGTCTAGTTTCAAGGTGCTTTGAAAATGTGAAGCCACCTTGAAACTAGTCAGCAGCATTTGAAGAACTTGCAGCAATTACTAAGATAAGTGAAGCTTTTAGTTTCTAATTTGTTGTTATTTTAGATTGTTGCTTCACTGTTAATAGCTTCAATTTTTCTTTGATTCTGCATCCTGTTACACAGATTCCTTTTTCTAAGACCAGTAATTAGATGTATGTTCTGGTATGAAGCACATTAGTCCCATTTTAAAATGGGTATATTAAAACCTAAATAGAATCGTATACTTCCCAGTTGTCCAAACCTATAAACTATTGCACATAAATTTTCTTTAAGCACATTGCAGAGGAGTGTAAATTCACAATATAAATTATGCTTTCCTAAAGGTTTAGCAATTATTAGTACCACATTGTTTAATTCAACACATAATAGTATTTATTATTTATTTATGCCAAGAAACTTACTGTTGGTGTTTTTTAAACACACAAGCCGTGTGTGGGCAATGTTTGAGAGGTAGAACTGGAACTTAAAAATTCAATGCCACAGCTGGGATTTGAACCACAGACCTTCCGCTTACCCAGCAGGTGCTCTAACCATTGAGCTACTGTGACAACCTGGCAGAATGGCATTGAATTCTCAAACCAATTCGTATTTCTCCTGGTAAACCACAAAGGCAGTCTCACATCAGAGACAATTACCCCAATGGTGACTTACTATTGTAAGTGCTTTATGTCCCAGGATTAAATAACCTTCAGATGGTAATTATTATTTATTTATGCCAACAAACTTACTGTTGGTGTTTTTTAAACACACAAGCTGTGTGTGGGCAATGTTTGAGAGGTAGAACTGGAACTTAAAAACTCAATGCCACAGCTGGGATTTGAACCACAGAATTAATTAATTAATTGAATATCTGCTAAAAGAGTGGGGATACAAGACGGGGAACTCAAGATTTCATATAATATGCTACCCAGATATGCTATCCTCATATCAGAAGCAGAAGATGGGTTACAAAGGCTATTACACCAATTCAATATAAAGGCAAAAAAATATAATATGGAAATTTACACACAAAAAACTATTTACCTAACAGTATCAAAGGAACCATTGAGATGCAAATTAGAAATGAAAAGAAAAATTATTGAATAGGGTGCAGAATTTAATTATTTACATATTCAAGTAATAAGCACTAAAAATTTAAATCGAGAAGTAAAAGCACAGGCTGATAAAGGAGTGCGGATGTCAGAATGCATAAAAGAGATAATTTGGAAAAATAAATATATAGCAGTAAAGAGTAAAGTCTGTATTTATAAAACAGTAGTTGGACCAATCCTAACTTATACAGCAGAATCCAGAGCAGATTCTGTCAAAACAAAACAAATATTAAGTACATGCGAATTGAAAATACTAAAAATGATTCAAGGAAAAACTATTAGATAAAATACACAATACAGAGATCAGAGAAAATTGACAAATTCAGGATTTAACAAAATTTATTAATGAGCAACAGAAATACTGGAAAGTGGACATCAACAGAATGGGAAACGTCTAGTAAAAAGAGCCAAAGAAGGAAGACATTTAGGTAGGAAAAGGACAAGAGGAAAACCCGCTAGGAGAGGGATTGACAGCATTTATAGCTCATCCAAGGAAAAAAGGAGGAAATGAAGGAAGATTATCCTACACACAAAGAAGAAGAACAACAGTATTAATGATGTGAGACGTATTTTATATAAATGTGTCATAGCCTTTGGAATGCTAATTTTCATTTCAAGTAAAGCATTGCATTGTCACATAAATATGTGTGTACACAAATCTTAAAACAATTTGTTACCTTACCATGGCATAAGACTCTTAAATAGGACAGGCCAAATAGTCAGGAATTTAAACATATCAAATAAAATCTTTGTAATTGTGTGAACATGAATTTGAAATAATGTTTGCGTATGGTGTAGTGAACAATAACCTCATTTTTTTCCAGAATTTTCTGGTGTCTCGCATGCCAACAGCAAAACTTCTGAATTAGATTCATGGCCAATGTTATTTAAATGGGTTTTATAGAGCATTAGAATAGTTCATTGTGCTGCCAGTAGAAGTATGCTACTCAATCAACAGGTGCCATAAACTCTTACTTTTAAATGTGATTTTCTATTGAACCTTTAACTAACGTGGTGGCATGTTCGTGACATTAACATCATGGTGCAGTCATATTGACCACTTATTTTTGAGTGTGTGTAACACTTGATTTTTTCTTATTATATTTTGTACCTGGCTTGAATATGAAAGGGTTAGGAAATAAAGCTGGCACAAATTTTTTATTTCTTATTCATTTACGTGTAATATTTTAAGAAAACAATAACAACATTTTGTGATGATTTTTGGAACGCCATTTGAGTATGCATCAAATTGAATATACAAAGGTATTAGTCCTTTTATCTCTTCTTTAGGAACTAAAAAGGTAAGAAAAAATTAATATTTGGCTATGAACAGGATCACAAAAAAGTACAGATACTATAGAAGTTATAAGTTGGAGGACGTTAATTAAAAAAAGCTGCATGCAAATAGGCTTCTTGTCAAAAGAGCAAATGTGAGAGATCCTCCTTTTCTTACTTATCGGACAGATTCTGCAAGTTTTCCTTTTATTAGGGCCTATGATAGCTGCACCCATTTCTTCTCTGGTGGGAGAGAAGAAGCATTGTCTTCTTCAAATTCATCACTATCACTACCTAATTTTTCAAACCACTTATCTATGATTTCATTAATTTTGAGGTATGAGGCTGTTACCTGTCATAGTTGTCTTTTATTTGAGGCAGAGGGATAACTTGTTCATTCATATTTCCAACAAAAACCCTGAAAAGAATTGGAAGTTGGAATCAATTGTTAGAGAAAATAATTACGTAAGCAATGTAGTGCAGTCAGAATGACAGCATTAGAATTTTATAATGTATTTACTTACATAACAGAAGTGGTACAGTGGCAATTAACACTTTGCTGGTCAAATTACAACTAAACAGGAAGCTACTGAGACGCGACAACAATAAAAGGTGGGAAAGAACGCAACTCACAATAATTAAAAACATGCGTGGTCAAATTGACTGCACCATGTTAGTTAAAGGTTAAGAATGCATTCAGTTGCAAAAAAAATATTAGAAGTTTTTGTTCATTTATATCCACTCTCTTGCCTCTTTCAGTCCGCAGGATAATTATACTTCCACCCTCTATAAGTCCATTATATTCATTATAATTTTCAAGTTAAGATTTTTATGCTTTAATGGAAGAGGCCATGTACATTTGTGTGCATGGGTGTGTTTATTATCTTATGCAAATGCAGCTCATTTCAAAATGGGTGAATGTAATAGATTATCTTTTTGTACATCCCATATGTAACATTTTTACATAAATATAGTGTAAACTCTAGAATTCATAAAAATAGCAATGTAAATGTGTTTTCAAGAGAAATATAGAGGATTAATCTTTGTGAAATCTGAAGTATTTAAAATAAAATGCATGAAATACATAAACAAAAGTACATGCTTTATGTTCCAAATGAACCTAAGTTGGCTTGCTTTCATTTGTGGAAACTGAGCTATCAACATTTGCACTAACAGTGCAGAAAATATTGCACAATAAGAATATTGAAATATGTGATTCTTTTTTGATTTTTCAGCTCTTATTGGTGCAGGATAGATTACAAGATGTAGAAGAGGGACTAAAAGCAGCTCCTGAGCTTGTTACAGTTCCTCGAGATCTAAAAGCTCTTACAAACAGTGTAGCTTCTTTTGGCAGTCAGATCCGAGATCTCAACTCCACTGTTGCCACTTTGAAAAGTGACAATGCACAATTACATGATACTTCCAAGAGTGTTTTTGAAACAATTTCTTCTATAAATGTGAGTACTTTTAACAAGATTCCCAATGTTCTTATAAATACTAGGACTTCAGGTAATGTTTACAAGCAAAATCTACAATTATAATTTTACTGTCCCATTTTCTGCCTTTGTTTCTGTCTTCTTTTTTCATGCAGTGGTTGAGGTCCTCTTTTTCCCTCCAGTAATGATTAAAAGAAGCAAGTACAGATCTAGCAGTGAAGCTCCCGCAACCCAGACGGGAAAAAGGATTAAAGTGACATGGCAGCTAAAGAGAAGAGAAACGAAACTGTTTTAGCAAGAGATGAAGGACTGGCAGAGAGATTCAGACAAGAATGGATGAAATACAATAAGGGAAACAAAGAAATGGATATGTTAAAACTGGAAATTCAAAACTTAAAAAGAACACTGGAAAGAAAAAGAAAACCAGAAAATACTATGTAGTGATTTCAGGAGCTGAGAGTATATCAGGATTTAAGAAATCGACTAGTGAACACATTGGAAATACATCTGAGGGGCTACGAGATTTGCAATGCATTCCTAATTGGCAAAATACCAGGGAAAAGAGTTATTCTTGTGAAGTTCACAAACATGCAGATGGCTATAGAAGTACTAAAACAGGTAAACAAATTGAGAGGATCAACTATTTACATCAGCAAGGACTTAACGTATGCACAAATGAAGGAGTTAATTAATCAGCGAAGACAAGCAAGAAATGAAGGCAAGAGAGCATACATCAAAAACTTCAAGCTGTACGCAGTTGACCTGGCAGCAGAGAGGAAAAACAGACCAAGCGACAGGCCAAGGCAAGACTAGCAGTCATTGCACCAAGAAAGGCAGAGAAATGATCAACATCAGCAGAAAATACCATAAAACAGATGACTACTCAGCATTTTACAACACATGTGACTCCAGCAACAAGTTGTTGTTGTTAGCTAATGCTGGATTTCTGACAATGAAGTCATTAATCCTCTTGCTCTCCAATATTTTTCACTGATGGATGGGGCACTAGAAGTGGCCGGGCATATTCGAAGGTGGTCTCGATCCATTTCCTCTTGCAGATCACATAGAGGACAGAGTGGTGAAGAATATATCCCAATTCTGTTTAAATGTTTTGCCAGACAATCATGTCCTGTAATCAACCTGAAGATTGCAACTGCTGTTTTTCGAGGATACTCAGGAATCACTGTTTGAATGTTTGGTAGTTCCCATCTTTTATTCTTTGATTTTTCATAGTAATATTTTGCAATAATTTTTTTGAATTCAGAGTTGACTAATCTTTTAGCTGCATAAAATGGTAAATTAACTATAGATTTTTGTACACCGCTGGTACCCTTTTTTGCAAGAAAATCAGCTTTCTCATTACCACTCAGTCCACAGTGAGCTGGTATCCATTGGAAGACTCCAGCAACAAGTGCGTTGAAGTCAAATGTGAGCAAAACACAAGGTGGGGGATGACAACATTGGATAGCTGGGAGGAATAAAAAAAGGTGAATTCAAGAATAGTTACAGAAAAAATGTCAAATGAAATAGCAAAGGGATCAATGAGGGTGAGGGGCAAAGGGAAGACTAAGCAGGAGAGTAACAAAGAAAGGGATATTTTGCCGAGAGTAACAAGGTTAAAAAAATGGCAGGGTAATCCATAAATGAGGTAATAGAGGGTTTTTATACATGGTGAAAGTGAAGTTACAGTGAAGTAGTGTTATTGGGGTTATGAAGACTAGCAAAGTGTACAATGTAAACTGATTAATAAACATTATGAGAGTGAAGCTGAAAAGTTGAGGAAGAGGGAAAGTACGAGTAAATTGGGTGGGAGATGAAATAAGTCAGAAATAAAAATTAAAGGGTGGGAGCAGGGGTAGATTAGTGAAAAGGTGAACATGTGTATATAAAAGGCAATTATACAGAAGGGCTACCCTAATAGCAAACGGGCCAGGGCCCAGCTTAGGGGCAGGCCAATGTGTATAAGATTTGGTACTCAATAAACCATTCATTCATAATAGAAATATTTGTGGGCATATCACAAACATCAAAATATAATTAGGAAATGTCAAATATTATGAAGTAATTGGTCTAAGTATCCAAATTATAACATTTGGGTATGTATTTTAGTATTTGTCATAAACACTTGTTAAATAACAGTATTTGCCAGAAATATACGGACAGTATTTTTTGTGTAATGTTTCTTAAAAAACCTGTATAATAGTTAAGAGTCCCATACTTCTTACTTCTCATGTTAGTCAGAGCAGGGTTGCCAACTCATACGATAACTATGGGGGTGTACAATAATCTTGATGCCGACAAAATATCATTTTCACCAGTTTGTCACACCAGCGAAATGAAATTAATCACAAATACCGACATCACTTTTGTCCTTATGGCCTGTCTCCAACCCTCTAAGGCAACCATTTCATATCCTACTAATCCTTCTACCCTTTATCCTCTGTTGCCAGTGTGCCCAGATGTGGTAATCTCTATGAGGATGGCACAGTTAAGAAAATTGATGATAAATGGAGAAAACTCAGAATACGTGACATTCCGTGCGAAATAAAGAACATGACTTAACCTGGCAGTTTCTGAAGTGCTGTTAAACACATCACCTTGGTGGAAATACTGAGCTCAAAGAACTAGCAGAAGTTGCATTATAGTGATTTCATTGCCCCACAGAAACATTTCTTGTGAAAGTTTTTTTTTCCAAACTAGGTTTGATAAAAACCAGAATTAGAAGCATTGGCACTAGATGCGGTAAATGGACTTATTCAGTTGCCTCAGCTTATGAAAGAATGTGGTGGGTCCGAAAATCTGCAAGCGAGATGTTAAAGTTTATCTCGACAACAAATTTGTATAATGCTGCAACAGTTGAGTAAGATGATGAACTTTCAGATTAATAGTGTGAGAAACATAACTACTAAAGTTGTTATACTGAAAATCTTGTAAGTTAATACTGTAAACATCAATACTATTACATTTTCATAAGTGTTATGCTGATACATTTATTGTTGTAATTTTACTTTTAAACATTGGCAACCCTGAGTCAGAGGTAATTAAGAAATGATAAAGGATTTCTTAAACAGAACTTCATGTACATTGAATGAAATTTTATGGTATTTGTTAGGCATTCTTGTGGGAAAAGAAGCATGTATATGTGCAAACAGACATTTTAAAAAGTTATTTTTGGCTTCAGTATAGTTCCATTATGTATTTTAAGATTACTGAGCAATTCCGCGAATGTCATACCGAGTGTTAAAATTTGAAATTAATGTTCCACTCTTCTTACTGAGGAAAGATGATGCTAGATACTCCAAAGTATCTTAAAAAGTGAAAAATAAATGTTTTTGACATGAATATGGGTTCAAATTTCACTTCTTACCCATATATTTCCAAAACACTAAAACTAAGCGTGAATAACAGTGATTTTCATATCAATATTTCAGGAGCTATGTACAACTGTTTTAATTTTTTTGTTTTCTACATCACACAATGACTCTTCGTCTTCGAAACGTGTTTATGGCCAATAATTTTCAACATTTATAAAACATCCTTATAGCCTGTTTAATTATTACTGTGTATCATTGTCAGTTAGTCACGGTAAATAAGGATAAAGTCCTCTGCAGGGAAAATTAATAGACAGAAAAAAATATCCTTTTTGATTCTGCGTCATTACAATATAACAAATAAAAAAGTATGAGAAAGTTTTCCTCTATAGTCATTCGTTTTCCCACAAAACACGTGACTAACGGACATTTAGTGCTGGCGCCCTGAGGTCGTCTGTCATACGCGTACAGTTGCTTCTAAGACTTCAGTCAGGATAGACGTATCAGTCTGTTTCTGACTCCATGGCTAAAACACTAGCCCAGACAACGTGAATACAAACAACGTCTGAAGGAGCAAGGCAGTTATGCACGTCATACGCGTACAGTTGCTTCTGAGACTTCAGTCAGGATAGACGTATCAGTCTGTTTCTGACTCCATGGCTAAAACACCAGCCCAGACAACATGAATACAAACAACGTCTGAAGGAGCAAGGCAGTTATGCACAATGGAAGGAAAAAATTAAAGTGACTATGAGGAAATGAAGAGCAATACTGAAACAAACAAAACAAGGAAGAGAACACCTCAAAGCTGAATAAAGGAGACATAAGCAAGCACAGCAGGCAAGACAGAAAATAAGAGACGAAGAAGGGATTGATAAGGATACTCCATCAACATCAGCGGCATTCAAAAGCAGACAGCATTTTGGAAAGTGCAGAAAACGTGTTGAGGAAGCATTGCCGCAATCTCCACAAAAAAGAAAAGAAATGATTCGTAAGTTAGCAGTTAAAGAGGGATTACATGTTGTTCTGTCCCAGTATCAGGAAAACAACTATCAGAGGAACTTAAAAGTGCAATCATCAAGTTCTATGAGGATGATTAAATATCTTATCAAGCTCCTGGAAGAGATGATTTTATTGAAATCCGTGTTCAATGAGAAACAAAAGAAGTTCGCATTAGGTATCTGGTGGTAACATTAAAAGAAGTACATGCACTCTTTCTACAAGAGCGAGAACAAATGTCCGTGGGGTTGACAAAATTCGCTGAATTACGCCCTTCTCACGTGCGTGTTCAAAGTCAGATCCCACATAATGTGTGCACATGCATTATACATGAAAATACGAAGTTTCTTCTCAAAGCATTGTGTAAAAATCACGTACTCAGTGAGACTGAATTTCGTAAGTTCATAGCACAAGTGGTTTGTGATCAGAAATTGAGTAAGTGTATGCAGGGAGGATGCTCCAACTGCCCGAGATTGAGTGGAGCAGACATTTCGGATGAACTCGCTAATTCTCCATGCGAGTGGAACCTGTGGAGTTCACGTAATGGAAGAATGGAAATAGAAGTTAAAAAGGGATCTGTAAAAGACTGCATTGAAGAACTGACCAATTGCCTGCCACGTTTCTTAAATCATGTGTATGTAAAAAGACAGCAATCCGAGGCCTTTAAGAAGGCTCGGGAAAATGTTGCAATTAGTGAAGCTGTGATACAGATAGACTTCTCTGAGAACTACACATGCAAGGAGCAAAATGAAATTCAAGCTGCTCACTGGAACAACACACAGATCTCAATATTTACTGCTGTTACCTGGTATGGGAAATAAGATATCGGTGAAATTCAGAAACAATCTTTTACTTTGGTGTCTGATTATGTATGACATGACAAATATGCAGTTGATATTTGCTTAAGGAATATATTTTCAGAAATATTGGATATTGTTCCGAATCTTGAACTTGTGAAAGTGTATTCTGATGGGGCTGCTAGTCATTTTAAGCAGAAATACACATTGAGTCACCTGATTGGAGGACAAGTGAAGAGGATGGCACGGACAGCTGCGAAAGCAGGAAGCAGGATTCAGAGTGCTGAAGAATTTGTTAATACTGTTAGAAAGAAAACCAAAATATGCATTCTTGAGGTTTCCCTGCCTGAAATTGAAGAAGCAAAAGAATTTCTTGACAAAAGATTTGAATGCATTTCACCTATGCTGTCCACTCAGCGGGTTCATTATGTGAAAGTATTAGGTTTAAATGTTGTGGAATATGCTTTTCTTTCATGTGCGGAAAGTGTCAGAACGATACACAACTTTCGGAAATAAAAACAGTGTAGTGATATGCCCCTGTACTACGAGGCTACTGCATTTAGCGTTCCTGCACTATAAGGAGTCCAATGCAGAGTGTGTTACAGGTATGTGATGTGTGCTCTCATGTGTCGTCTTTGTTATGGTTTTGAGTCAGCTTTTTATACTTGCAATGACGTAACTGTGCTAAGAAATGAGAGCTGTGAACTTCTGTTTATTCTGTTTATGTTGCATGACATTAATGTTTCCCCAAAGGATATGATTATTGTCAAAACAATAAATACAATTACACACCTGTGTGTATTACATGTATGTAACGTATAATACGTATCACTTTGATTTACCATATGTTATACCATGTAAAACAAAGGCAAGGTACTACAATTTTCGCAAGTGTCAGTTAGTCACGCTGCCTTTTGAATAAATATCTCCAGATGAGAATAACATGCCAAACCTTTTTTCAGGTCATTTGAAAGCTTAGAAGTTCCTCTCTCAAGTGATTTTTCAGAACAAATCAAATTAGAAAACTTTCAGAGAAAACGGAGGACAAACGTTTGAAGTTGGACCTGCAGTTGACAAAAATGTCAGTTAGTCACGAAAAGTTTAGCGCTCATTATTAAATAATTGTTTTTATTTTTTAAGGTTTTTTATGTTTCCTATCACAACCGCCAATGTATTCTCTGTCATCGTATGTCGTTTAAATAATATTTGTGCACCTATATTGACCATTAGACAGACATTTTAGGAAGAAAATGTAGTGTAAATGTCAGTCACACGCGAAATTGCTCTACTATTTATCTAAAATTGAAAACTGCTGGGAAAATGTTGGCTGCTGTGTGATCTGTACTGATTACTTTTTACAGCATACTGTGGTCCAATTAGAGGTGGCTGCTCAACAACATTCTTCTCCTGCAAAAGAAAATGGTGAAGAAAGGGAAGAGATCCTGCAAAGTATAGCTCATATATCAGCTAATGTATCTGCTGTAAATGATACACTAAACAAAAAATTGCAGTGGTTGACGGAGGACCAGCAGAAGGACCATGTAAGTATATCTGCTCATAAATGTGTGTATTAGTTATTTACATAACTAGTGTATAATCTGATTGTATATACACAAGTATATGTTCAGCGCGTGAGCAAAAGTTAATTTTTATGAGTGTTGCAATGAAAAGATTATACATGTGTTGCTTACAATATTTTATGCATTCTAGCATTAAAATATGTAAAACTAACTAATCAATTTGCTAGTTGTAAAATTATAATCTATCAGAACACAAAGATGTATGACATATGGTTGCTAAGTAGATGTATCATTTGTTTCAACACCTATAGAGGAAAATGGAAGGTTGCAATAAAATTATTGAAAATATGGATTGTATTCCGCTTGACATTTTGAACAAAGCCAAGAGTGCTGAGAGTTTATTAGTTCCAGAAAAATCAAAAGATGTTTATGAAAAGGAATATGAAAAGTTTTGTGCATGGAGAAACAAAAAATGTGTTAGTTTGCAAGAGTGATGATTTTAGGTTTTCTTACTGACACACAGGCCCTAATAACCTAATTGTCGACAGGGCCTTAAACCCCACCACTCATCCACTGACTTACTGGCACACGGACAAAATTATGTTGTAGTGATGACGTCTTTGCTACATTGTTGCCTTAGCAATTATGTTGTTAATTTTCTGGCATTGGTACCAGAAAGAGGGGAATTTCACACAATTTAATACAGCCATAATAAGCCATTTTAATGCTCGGTTTGTATAAATTATCTTTTATTCCAGTTTTATATGACTACAAATAAAACTGGCTGCAATTATTTCAAAATTATTATCTTTTTTGGTGAGATACTAATGGCCCTTAAATGAAGCTTAAAAACTGATGTATTGCGCTCACACGACTTTCTCTACTCTTGCACTAACCATTCTTACAATCTCTTATTCCTGTTCACTGCGTTAGTTGAGATAAACATTTGCAGAAATTACCTTATTGTTTATTTGCTTGTAAGTGCAAGGGGAATATTGGAATGCAGTAGGTTTTGAATGACAGTCAAATCTTTTAAAGCTTTCAAATTCCATTCTCTTTGCATGGTTAATACATGAAAAGATGAATAGCGATGTCCCATTTTACAGAAGTATAAGGTATCCAAAACTCACACAAACAACAAGGAATATCTCTGAAATGATTCACTCTACAAAAAACTTTATTTAGACATAAATTGCGTGTTTTAGCAAGATCTACATGTTTTGTATAGTAAGATTTGGTCTATGTCTTACAGTTTACCAGTTATGCAAAAGTCATCCGGAGTAAATAGGACTTCATGGGCTATAGCCAAAAAATTCAAGATACACATTTCATGTGCCATAAAAATATCTCAAACATATGACATTTTAATCAAAATCGTTAGAGCTATTTTCAATGTCATCAAAATTTTCCATGTAAAGGATTGTTTAGGGTGGAGAAATTTTCTTCAAAATTTTCATGTTGCATCCTTGAGACATTGAACTTAAATACCAACTTAGGTTTTTAACCAACTTTTTGCTCTTGAGTTACACTGTCTACAGACTGACAGAGACACAAACACATACATGGACCTTTTTCTAAAAATGCTTTTTTTTTTTATTCATGGGGCCTCAAAACATATTTCCACTAAAATCTTGACATCAAATTTTTGAGTGGAATACAATACTCCCTCTACTTTACTAAACGTAGGAGAGAAAGTAAAAATGCAAGCAATCTACATAATTGTGCAGGTCTAGTTGAAGCTGTTAAAGGAAGGAATATACGATTATTACATAAGTGGTGTGCTTTCAGCTTCAGTGTTCTCAGCTTTGTACAGCCATGAAAAAAATGATTGAGCACATTAGGAGAGCAGAACATTTCTAAGTCCTACATCATATTGCAGTGGCGTTTACACAAGTCGATATTTCCAACGTGCACCTGAGTTTATTGATAATAGTCTATGTTCCATATATTATCATTAGGGACGCAATTTTTTGGTGGATCACAATGACATGAAATATGTTAATATGCAATAAAAAGTTCTCAGGATTAATTCTTTTGTGATTTTCTCCATAATTATCAATATTTAACTCTTGTGATTAAATGCAAATTTTAATGCAACTCACGAAATGAGTGTATATTTACGATTTACCATGAAATTAATAATTTATTGTTATATTTACTTACAAAATGAATGTTTATTTATAATTTAACATGAATTAAAATTTCATTGCAATCTTTCTGTGAAACTGACGTTAAAAGAATTATTTCAGGAATAAAACAAGATCTGTTTCACTTTTTGCAACATAGAAAGCGAGATGCGAGGTCAAGGTCAAGAGTTCAAGCTGTGTGTGTCTGGAAGAAATTAAACTATGTTTACAATAAGCAGGAGAGGTAGATATATGAGAGTGGCAAGGAAGGTAGGTTGACAGGTCACCAGTGGCGTACGTGAGCATTCAATGAATGCATAGAATAATATACCTTCCATGTTACATCACCACCACTGGAGCATAGTGTCGGAGACAACACCCCCTCCCCTCTACTGGTTTTCCCACACTCCACAAACATGCATAGCTTAGACTCGAACGATAAGTTCACATGTATTTCATGAAAGGCTGCAAAAGACAACAGGGAGTGCGAGTTTAATACTGAGTTTGTTTCCTGTATTGATGCACTGTAGAGCCAAGGAGTGTAGTACAGTTACATTAAAACAAGTCCATTCTGACAGCTAGGTGCACATGTGTGCTTGAAAGAGTTTCCATGGCAACGAACGTTGCCCTCCGTGGTATAGGGGTAACATGCTAGCCTCTGATTCCCCAGGTCACGGGTTCAAAGCCGGTGGAGGATGATGAATTGTTATAAGCATAAAAATCCTTGGCTTGGTTTCCTTTGGAAGGGAAGTAAAGCCGGTGGTCCTGTGTAATAGATTTATGGAGAGTAAAAGAGGCTTGATAGAGAGGCATTTGAATAAAATTAAGCTGTCTTTAATGCCCAATGTAGAATGGGATGTTGAGAATCATAGTCTAAAACAAGAGGAATAATTAAGAAGCTTAGTAAAGAAATTTCATTAGTACAAGACAGGTAGCTAAATAAAAATTCTTGAGTTATTTAATGGCAGAAGTATTTTTATGTTATCCTTACCATTAAATATTAAGAAAATGTTATGAGAAATTATAGAATGAATGAGAAAATCTATATTATGCTATTATAAGAAAAATATTTGTTACATAAAAGTTGCATATTTTAAACTTCACACATATACGAATTTATTACAATATATATATATATATATATATATAAAGGATTTTAAATAAGTTTCAGGGCTGATTATGAGAAAATGTTGAAAATTATAAGTTTCAAGATGAAATTGTCAACCTGTGATAGTGAGCCTGAGGCAATAAATTCTGCATTAAAACTTTTCCACCACATTAACTTGCTCAATAAAACTTTTATTTTTCTGATTGTAAGTGAGATCATTGTTACCATCAACAACAGAAGAGTTACTGAAATTTAACAAATCATGAGACACATGCAATCTCTCTGCAAGAGAATATCTTCAACTATTGTTTAACAGCAATTCTAAATAAATTAGTCATTATTCCTACTCTAAGGTGTACCATACACGTACAAAGATACTTTGAGAGCCACTATTTGTATTTTGAGCCTAATAATAAAAAAACCACTAATTTATCATTGAAAATTGCTGTATTGTTTTTCAAAATATTCCCGTTTATAATCAAAACACTTTTTCATGCGTTTGAACTATTTGTCGTAGCATTTTTCTAATTTGCTTGAGACACTTCCAAAATATAGTTTCTGAATGCATCAACGGCTACTTCTGCTGACGAAAATCACTGTTTATGCATTTTATTCTTGACATTTGGTAACAAAGAGAAGTCACTGAGTGCCAAAACAAGACTGTATGGTGGATGAGCCATCAATTCAATTGTTTGAGTGTTCAAATAGTTGGTGGTAGTTGGATGAGATGTATGAGTGTTCACATTGACTTGATGATCAACAATCTGGCAGTGCTTGTTTCTTTTTCTTATTTCACCGAGACTTCCAGCAAACAAATGGTTGTATGCCATTCAGAATTGATCATTTTACGTTCCTCTAACGGCATGGTTGCCACATAACCAGTTTTTCTGAAGAAGAAAAAAAAAACAGGTGACCATTTGTTTTCAAGATCTTCAAGTGTGAACTACTAAGTAGAAAAAGTATTGTATTCCACTCAAAAATTTGATGTTGAGATCTTACAGGAAATATATGTTTTGAGACGTCCTGAATCCAGAAAAAGCATTTTTAGAAAAAGTTTGTGTGTGTGCACGTGCGTGTGTGTGTCTGACACTACATCATACCTCAAAAACGAAAAGTCGGTTAAAAACCAAAGTTGGTATTTAAGTGTAATGCCTTTCAATGCAACACAAAGAAAATTCCCCCACCCTAAACTACCCTGTACATGGAAAATTTTGATTTTCTTGAAAATGGCTCGAACGATTTTGATTCAAATGCCATATGTTTGAGATATTTTGATGACAAATGAAATGCATAATTTGAATTTTCTGACTATAGCCCCTGTAGTCATATTTACTCTGGACAACTTTTGCATAAATATTATGCTAATTCACATAAAGTAACAAGAAATAATAAAAAGGAACATAAAGAATTTAAGAAAGATTTGAAACAAGAAAGAGAATGTGATCCTAACACTCAGTGCAATATATTTTTTCAAAATTTTAATATGCAAGAACTGAACATTGCAATAAATAATCTAAAAAACAAAAAGTCTCCTGGACCTGATCACATACATCCAGAGTTCATAAAAAACCTTGGAAAAACAGCAAAACAACAACTACTAAAACTCTACAATCTATCCTGGAAAACCTCTGTACCTGCTGAATGGCAAAAGGCAATAATTGTCCCACTCTTGAAGAAAGACAAAACAGCGTCAGAAATAAAAAATTATAGACCAATAGCTCTTACTAGCATAATAGCAAAAGTAATAGAAAGAATGGTGTCAAACAGGTTAAATTGGTTTCTAGAATCAAAAAATTTAATTTCCCCATGTCAAGCTGGATTTAGAGAGTTCCACTCTACAAATTAACAAGTCTTACTTCTCAGTCAAGAAATCAAAGACTCATTCAATAGAAAAGAAGATAATTTATCAGTTTTTATTGATTTCCATAGTGCATGTGATTCTATATGCAGAAGAAAACTACTAAAGAAAGTAAAAAAAACAGGGATACAAGGTCCAATGTTTTCATGGCTATGTCATTTCCTAACACAACGCTTTATTGCAACCAGATATGGAAGAAACATATCTAAATACAAACAAGTACACCGTGGCTTACCACAACACGCAGTGCTCAGCACTACACTTTTTAATATATTTATTAACGATCTGCCACAACAAATACAAGAATCAGGTGTGAAGTGTGCACTATTTGCTGATGACTTAGTAATGTGGACTTCAAAACCAAAAAGCAAAAGTACAGAACTAGAAAAAACCATGCAACAATCCTTAACCAAATTACAAAGGTGGACCAAAGAAAATTTAATGACTGTTAATACAACAAAATCAAACTACCAGATCTTTTCACTAAGAAAAAAGCCACTAAAAATAAAACTAAATTTTGAGGGTTAACAATTACCAGAAACAAAGGAAGCAAAGTATTTAGGAGTTACATTTGATACTAAACTTACATGGACCAAACAAATAGAAAATGTAATACAAAGAGCACAGAGGTGCCTTTCACTGTTAAAACGTCTAACAGCAATGAAGTGACGATCTTCCATAGCAACTCTTAACACAACATACAATGTATATATAAAGCCATTATTTACTTACTGCAGCGAAGTTCTTGTAACAGCAAACACAAAAAAGATTCAAATCTTTCAAAACCAAAGTCTGAGATTAATCACAGGTGCTATCAAAACCACACCAATAGCACCTATGGAAATACTAACCAACCAATATCCCATTGAATATGAAATAGAAAAAGCGGCTCTTATTCAACACGAAAAGTTGATCAGACTCCCATTCAATACATGGCACAAGAGAAATTTTACACACACACTAAAGATTCAGGGGAGCTTTCTTTCCAAAATTCAAGACATCAAGAAGGATGTACACCTTCCTAATTCAAAGGAAAACTTCATATCTAAAGTCAATCCAACACATACATTAGACATCACATATTATTTACACCTGACAGAAGAAGTTAAAAAAAATGATACTCCAACTAGTGTTCTAAAATTATTGGTATTAGAGACAATCCATACTAGGTTTCCAGAACATGAGTGGCTCCATATTTATACTGATGGATCATTTATATCAAACAAAGATGGAGCAGGTGCTGGAGTCACATGTCACCTCTTTTCCTATTACAAATCTTTAAGTTATGGAACTACTAACTTTGATGGAGAAATTGAAGCAATTCGAATGGCCCTACAAAATCTTTTGTACAGAATTTCACATTTTCAGCAAGCAGTTATTCTCTCAAATTCCAGGGCAGCAATTATAGCAATTACTTCCAAGTTGTCACCAAAAAACCAAACTATTATAGAATGTTGGAAGATGCTTAGCCATCTAACAGCACTTCAAAAACACCTAGTCTTCCAATAGATACCGGCTCACTGTGGACTGAGTGGTAATGAGAAAGCTGATTTTCTTGCAAAAAAGGGTACCAGCGGTGTACAAAAATCTATAGTTAATCTACCATTTTATGCAGCTAAAAGATTAGTCAACTCTGAATTCAAAAAAATTATTGCAAAATATTACTATGAAAAATCAAAGAATAAAAGATGGGAACTACCAAACATTCAAACAGTGATTCCTGAGTATCCTCGAAAAACAGCAGTGGCAACCTTCAGGTTGATTACAGGACATGATTGCCTGGCAAAACATTTAAACAGAATTGGGATATATTCTTCACCACTCTGTCCTCTATGTGATCTGCAAGAGGAAATGGATCGAGACCACCTTCAAATATGCCCGGCCACTTCTAATGCCCCATCCATCAGTGAAAAATATTGGAGAGCAAGAGGATTAATGACTTCATTGTCAGAAATCCAGCATTAGCTAACAACAACATTAATGATTTACCAAAGTGACTGAAAAGTGCTGGTATTAAAACTGCACTTTTTGCTGATGACTTGGTTGTTTGGTCTTCACAAAAAACCAATAAAATTAAGCTTTTGAAAGAAACAGTTCAGTTAGCTTTACAGCAATTGAAGAAATGGTGCCAAGATAATTTAATGTCAGTAAACATCAAGAAAACAGCTGTTTTCCTTGAGAAGAAAAACAGTAGAAATTAAACTGAAATATTGAACTGATGAAGTATAGGGAACAGAAAATAGAACATATTTAGGTGTCATCATCATCGTCGTAATAGTAGTGGTGCTTTAGGGTGCACAACTTGTGGTACACCATATCTGTTTCTAATTCAGATTTATTAATATGCTTTCCTAACTTGTGCTCAATTTCAGTTATTTGTTTCCGACCTGTTAAATAACTGGAAATCAATTATAGGGGGAGCCGCCTAATGCCATAGCTGCTTAGCTTTTTTAATAAAATCCCATAATCCATATAGTTGAATGCTTTAGACAGATCAAGAAACAGTGAACTTATTCTCTTGTTGGTATTTAGTTTGTTTGTAATTTCATGGATGTATTGTAAGACTGCAGTGATAGTTTAACAATCTTTCCTAAAACCATGTTGAACATTATAATTTATTTAGGCCAACAAACTTACTGTTGGTGTTTTTAAACACACAAGCCGTGTGTGGGCAAAGTTTGAGAGGTAGAACTGGAACTTAAAAAAGCGGAAGGTCTATGGTTCAAATCCCAGTTGTGGCATTGAATTTTTAAGTTCCAGTTCTACCTCTCAAACCATGTTGAACATTTTGCAATATGTTGTTCTTATTCAAGTAGCAAATCAGTCTCTCAAATAATATTTTTTCAAAGATTTTGCTATTTCAGAGATTAATGCGATCGGTCTATAATTACTAATTTTGTGTTCATCTCCCTTTTTAAATACTGGTTTAATTATTCCAGCTTCAAAACTTTCAGAAATTCTCCATTTTCAATAGAGTGGTTAATTAGGTATGTTAAACGTTTTATGATTACATCCTTACAACGTTTTAGAAGAACTGGTCTGATACTGTCCCACCAACAGCTACTTTTGTTTGGTAGTGCTTTTATTACCTAAGACATTTAATTTTCTGATATGGGTTTAAGGAATATAGATGACATCATGTGACAGGTTGTTTCAGTTGTAGATAATCCAGTAGCTACATTTAGGAAGAACTAATTCAATTCCTGGCATATAATTACTGGATCTTGTACAAGCTTGTTGTCTAGTTTTAATTCAATGTTTTTATGTGGCTTACTCTTCTTCCTAACTTTGTTAACTAAACTCCAAGCAGTTTTAGTAATATTGTCTGAATGTTTAATTTGTTCTCTGTATGCTGAAATCTTGGCATTCTGAAGGCTATTTAATTTTACACTTTAAACTCCTATATTTATTTTTTTTTTTTTTTTTTTTAGTCTGACTACTTCTGTCAAGCTTATTTTTCACTGAGTAGTATTGTTTATTACAATATTTTTAAGGGGCATGAGGCTTCAAAATAATACAAGTTTGTTAAAAAATTCATTCCATTTATCGTTTACCCTATTGTTTTGATATACCTTTTCCCAGTTTTCATTGAAAGAAAATTTACTAGATTTACTATATTCTCTTCCTTTATGCTCCTAAAGGTTCTGATCCAGTCAGTTTCTTTATCACAACATGTACTATTGAAGTGTGCCAATTGAGCAAAGTGATCAGAAATGTGCATGTTTATTATGGAGGTTGAGATTTCTTGGATGTTAGATGAAATACTGTCAATAATAAATGAAGTATTCTTAATTACTTCAAAAGACCTATATAAGATTATAAAAGGTGATGAATCATGGATCTATGTGTATGAGCTGGAACATAAACAGCAGTCAACTGTATGTGTGTTTGAAGATCAAACAAATCTTAAAAATATCTGATGTGTTGCACTCATATGACTTTCTCTACTCTTGTACTAACCACTCTTACAAAGTCATTTCCATATCTTCTTCGTATTAGTGGAGATAAACATTTGCAGAGAGTATTTTATCTCCCCATGGGTACAAGGAGAATATGAGAATATGGGAATATGGTAGGCTTTGAGCGATAGTCAAACTTTTAAAACTTTCAAATTCTGTTCTCTTTGCACGGTTAACATATAAAAAACTGAATAACAATATTCCATTTGACAGAAGTATAAGTTATCCAAAATTCACACAAACAAGGCATATCTCCAAAATGGTTCAATTTACAAACAAATTTATTTCGACATAAATTGTGTTTTAGTAAGATCTACATTTTTTGTAAGTGCAAATTTTGAAATTGTTACTTTACTACTTTTTTTCTTTCTGTTTTTTCTTCCAGTAAAAAGCTGGTGTCATTATGAAGTGTAATCTCCCCTTTCCTTAAATAATTCCAGTGGTCAGGAACTAAAGATAAATCACATTTACAGTTCAAAAGTTTTATTTGACTATATATTGTGCAGTGCCAACATTTTGGCTCTTTAGTCTATACTCATTGCTTTTTATACCTCAGAACAACAGTGGGATATCTCTGAAAATCATGTTTCATGGAGGTAAACATAGTAAAACTTGTTTTATACATTTTAGACTTAAGCATTTTCTAGACTTTTATGTGAATAACAACCACAAGGTACCCAAGCTGAGCAGAACATTACTTCCACTTACTGGTGTTTTGCTCCTCACTGTAACTTTTCTATCTGACCTTACCTTGGTCATCTCTTGTTCTCTTCCGACCCCAATGCTATTAGGGTTCCTGAGGGCTAGGGAGTCTTTATTTTTCCAACCTCTCCATTTCTCTATAAAATCTTAACCCCTAACATGCTGACCTGTCATGGCATGTAATACGTCCTCTGATTGGTGATCAGAGGATATGGTCGGTGAATTTATTTTGATAATTCTCCCGGTCAGGTCGGTGAGACCCGTAAACCAATGACAGGTGTGGTCCTCCAGACATTCTGGGGGTTGTGAGAGAGCGATGTGACCGCCAAAACGTAAACATATGGTGCTCTCTAAAAAGCGGTTACTATTACT
The DNA here is from genome assembly GCA_030765045.1 of Tenodera sinensis. NCBI lineage: Eukaryota > Metazoa > Arthropoda > Insecta > Mantodea > Mantidae > Tenodera > Tenodera sinensis. The sequence continues at coordinate 124,073,637 of CM060963.1, forward strand.
GCTATTGCTCTCTTCAATATCAGTGAAAAATATTGGAGAGCAAGAGGATTAATGACTTCATTGTCAGAAATCCAGCATTAGCTAACAACATTTTTTGTAGAGTAAGATTTGGTCTACCTCTAATGGTTTACCAGTTATGCAAAAGTTGTTGTTGTTAGCTAATGCTGGATTTCTGACAATGAAGTCATTAATCCTCTTGCTCTCCAATATTTTTCACTGATGGATGGGGCATTAGAAGTGGCCGGGCATATTTGAAGGTGGTCTCGATCCATTTCCTCTTACAGATCACATAGACAACAGAGTGGTGAAGAATATATCCCAATTCTGTTTAAATGTTTTGCCAGACAATCATGTCCTGTAATCAACCTGAAGGTTGCAACTGCTGTTTTTTGAGGATACTCAGGAATTACTGTTTGAATGTTTGGTAGTTCCCATTTTTTATTTTTCTATTTTTCAATAATTTTTTTGAATTCAGAGTTGACTAATCTTTTAGCTGCATCTGTAAGTTGGTTAAGGATTGTTGCATGGTTTTTTCCAGTTCTGTACTTTTGCTTTTTGGTTTTGAAGTCCACATTACCAAGTCATCAGCAAATAGTGCACACTTCACGCCTGATTCTTGTGAGAGAGCGATGTGACCGCCAAAACATAAAAATATGGTGCTCTCTAAAAAACGGTTACTATTACTGCTATTGCTCTCTTTTTTATGAAATATTGCTCTCTTTTTTATGAAATCATTAATGTATACACCAAATAAGGTAGTACTTAACACAGCACCGTGCAGAATACCCAAGTGGGTTTGTTTATATTTGTATGTTGCAGATCTATAAATTGTAGCACAATATCTTTGTGTGATGAACATAGATATCCAAGTTAACATGTTGTCCTTAATGCCTATTTGTTGTAGTTTTCTAATTATTGACATCTCCAGGTGGTATAATAAACAGATTTAAGGTCGGTGAATACTGCTAATGTGCCTTGTCTGTCAAGTGCTTCTTTCATATTCTCACTCAAGAAAATGTCTTGTTCATTCTTTGAATGGTTTCTTCTGAATCCTGGTTATGATATAGACAGTAAATTTTGTGTTTCCAAATACCAGTTTAACCTATCCATTCCATTAACTTTCCAGTATAGCTGGTGTGAGTGAGATAGGTCCTTAGTTATTTATACCATTTGCAGATTTATGCTTTTTTTAATACAGGGGTGATAGTATCGTTTTTTCCAATCAGCAGGGATTGAAGTATTCCAAACATAATGTTATAAAAATTGAGTAATGCACTTCGAGCTTAAAATCCTAAATGCTTAATAAACTTTGTGTGAAATTTTATTAAGTCCAGGTGATGTAAACTGACTAAACTCTTTTATTCCATTATGAAGTTTCGATAGAGTAAAAGGATGGTTGAAAATTCTTTCAGCAGATGTGGTGTGATAATTCTTATTTTTATTGTTTCCTTTAATTTCCCTTTTAATTATTTTCTGAGCTTTCATATATTGTTTTGGTATTTTAAGTGATGTGTAGTAAGTATTTAAAGTAGATGCAGTTTTTGAAGTAATTGTTTTGTAAATTAGAGCCCGTTTTGAAATAGTGCCTTTCTGTGTGGTAGATATACACTTGTAAACTTCAATTCTATCTTTTCTACAATCTAACTTTTCTATAAATGCTTGTAGAGTGTACTGTGTACTTCGTACTTCTTTTGGCATTAAGTAGAAGTTTCTCGAAAGCTGCAGCTTTTTTTATTCATATTAAAATATTAGTTCTATCTTATTTAATTTCAGCTATTTTCTTAGCTTAATCTCATTTGTTTTTAACTTTTTCTAATCCTTGTGATCAAAAACTCTTATCTTGTGGTATAAATTTCTTCAGTGTTTCAATTAAAATCATGCACATGATGTGGTTAGTCTTATCTGATGAGTTTAAAGTACTTTTTATCACATTTAAGAGTTTTTCTTCCAGTTTGTATAACTATACCAATTTCCTTTTCTAAATTTCCACAACCTTTTATTGCTCTTACCAATTTTTTGTCTTCAACTCAATATTGGCTAATACAACCTTATGGTTAGAACCAAAACTTTCTAGAATCTTTTGACTTGTCATTTCTACAATATTGGATGGTACTAGGAAAAGATATGGATTGGTACCAGTATCTGGTACCACTGGTGCCCACTCAGCATCGTGAGGAAATTGAGGAGCTTGCAATAGGTAGCGGCCCAGGTCATGAAAGCCAACTTTCCGGCTGGGGGTGTCGAGATGCTGACTACATCTCCTTCCCGATTGGTTGGATGATCACCCACTTCTACCTTGTGTATGTGGGCGTGAGGTTGGCAGTCGGGTTGGCAGGTCCTGGTCCAATATGGACTGTAGTGCCACAGGTTTAACTTTTAACCTGTATATGGGTATATGTTCCATTTTGATTTTTATTGAATATTAACTCTAATTTACTAATGTTTAATACTTCCTCTATTATTTTACCAATAGAATTAGTACTTGTATAACCCAATAGGTTTGAATGTCCATTAAAGCTTCCTTTCCCATTTGAATTCTTTTATTTGTAGTTTTTGATGAATCTAAGTCTAGTATGTTGTCTGAAGAATTATAAACTAAATATACTATAAAATGTTCTGCATTCTTCCAAACGTCCAATTTGAAATTTCTGTCATGTGATTTGAATTTATGTCTTTTTCAATTTTTAATTTAGATACTAAATTTGTTTTTACCCCAATTATGAGAGGGGTGTGATAAGTCCATGACGTTTTAAAGAAAATAACACGTTTATCCAAAAAATAAACTTTATTTATCAACATAGTCTGTTTTTAACTCAGTACACCTTGCTCAACATTTCCCCAATTCTTTTAACCCTCCCATAAAATATGATTTTTGAAAGTTTGCAAAATACAAATTTGTTTTTGATATGTCTTCATTGGGTGCAAATTTCTCCCCACTGTCCCAATTTTTGAGGTTTGCTAAAAGGAAGAAGTAGCTTAGAGCCATATCTGGAGAATAGGCAGATGAGGTAGCAGTTTATTGCTCAATTCCATGAATTTTGCAATGGCAATGGCAGACATTGAACCACACCATGTGATGGAGTGGAGTCCCCATAATAATTTTCAGCATTTCTTCCATTTCCTTTATTGTCTTACCATGCAAAAAATTATGCTATGATATTATGATAAATAAATAATTGCTCTTGAATTCCATTGAATTATCCCTAGACTATCACTTGTTCCATAATAGTCTCCATCTGGAGATCCAAATGGGGGACTATCTTTCTCCAGAGTGTTTTGCCTAGGGAAGCATAGTATAGCAACTAGTAGTTGATTTTAGTGGACACTATATTTTGACATTTTGGTGACTACTTCATCCACACATAAGCCTCAGTATGTCAGGAGAGCCATACTTACCTTAGGTTGACAGGACCTGGCAAGAAGAATTTAATAAATTTACCAAACTTTTATGTCATACTAGGTACATATAATGATGATTACTTCATAGTTTATGTAAATCTTTTGTTTGAACTCAGTATCTGAAAGTGATCTGGAGAAGACCATCAATGGTTTTTTACTCCAGATCATGATTACCCTGCTGCTACAGTTATTGATAAAACTATGATTAGATTTCCACTTATACTGCAGTAAATGAATACTGTACACTGCTGGTGAAATCAGCTTTACTTTTCAAGATTGACAATGTAGATATGATCTTATGAATGTATTACTGAAGTGCTAATTGACTATTTTGTTTTCCAGAAAGCCATTGGAGGACTGGAGGAAATGAATCAAAATGTTAGCGCAAGGCTTACTACACTTGAGGGGGATTGTGTTAAGACTGTCTCACTAAATGTTCTAAATGATACTGTGATCAGGCTTGCTGAAAAGGTTCGTTAACTCATATTTTCTGAATTAGCCTTGCAGCATTTGTTAGTTAGGTAGATTAGTATTAAAGAGATGTAAATCGTAATTTAATTGTTGTCAATTTGAATGTACTTTAGTAAGGCATACTTTTTGAATTTTTGAATGAACAAAGTTAAATTGGCTTCTTTGTTTGTTTATTTCAGTTTTGTTTTGTAGCTTTTTTCATATTTTATATTATATAATGATGTGACCGCCAAAACATAAAAATATGGTGCTCTCTTAAAAGCTGTTACTATACTGCTATTGCTCTATGAGTGAAAAATGTTGTGGAGCAAGAGGATTAATGACTTCATTGTCAGAAATCCAGCATTAGCTAACAACATATTATATCTGTGCATTATTTAAACATTAGTGCTGGTTGAGTATGAAATGTACAGAGCTGGAAAATCTCTGTGCACTCTGAAAGTAGGAAATACTCTGTCAGTATTTCAGTTTTGAGCACCATTCCTTCCTTCTTCATTACCTGTGTTCAATATCACTGTGATAACCAGGCGTGCACCATTTTTCTTAGGGTAATTTTAAGCTCTTCGGAATGATACCACAGTGTGAAGTTTTGTTTCTAGTTGCCAAAACAGGCATTTTTTCATGCACGTTTTTCCCTTTTTGGGTACCTTTATTCCCTTTCCCCCCCTCTTTTCTTTTAAGTTTCCTTCCATTTTACTCTATATGATTTTAATCAATATAAGATATTTAACTTTTACTTAACATCTCCTCAGCTTGCTGTGATCATGTGAAGAGTAAGCCTAACTCTGTCAGTAAACGCTGCATGGGAGTTGAAAGCACATCTACAACAATGGAAAATAATTGGGTACGACAAATCCTCTTTCTCTTGCTTTACCGCTATAAAGCAGCCTGCAATAATGCAACTGACAATGACTCATTGTCATTGTATATCATTCTATTCCTTTAATTTCACCAGAATCAGTAGCCTACTGTTCATGAATGTGAGTTTGTTACTGTGACAGACGTCAATAGTTTGTGCAGATTCCAAGGTCACGCAGAGACAGCCGTAACGGTACACACATAGTTCCAAGAATTGACTCTGGGCTCTGCTTGAAGCTACTATCATAGAAATCACTGAGACTGCAGTTCCAGCATGAATGAGAAAATTCTGGTAACTGTCACAGTGTTATATAGGAGTGTGGACAGCGTGTAACAGTCACATTGAGTAAGCAAGTGAACTGGTGTTAGTCCTTTGTTACATTACTAAACAAGTGTATTACTAGATTTTACCATGCCAAAGGTGCTCGACTTATTGTTCTGGCTCAGGAATTTGAACAAGATTTAATAGACACAGATGTAACTGTTATTCAAGCAAGAAAAACACGAGCAAGATCACATCAAATAGCACATTTCCAGCTCTAAGCATCAAATGAACAAGACTCTTCAGGCAAACAAATCACAGCAGCCTCTATTAGGAAATGTGTTTCAGCAGAGTTCTTCAAAAAGCTAAAATTTTAAGGAAATCAACATTGAGTTGTGTGCAGCTCTTACACAAGCAGGAATTCTTCTCAATAAGGTGAACATCGAGCCTTCAAGGGATTTCTTGAAAAATATATAAAGATGTCAATGCCGAATGAGAGTACTTTAAGAAAAAACTACACGGAGCCTGTTTACCATGAAACCATACAAAGAACCAAGGAGAAGGTGTCTGATTGCGATGTGGGAATCATTGTGAATGAAATCATAGATTCAATGGAATGATATGGCTGAACATTTTAGTTTTTCCTTAGCAGAGGAGAACGTTAATGTATGAGCTGCAGAAAGCCAATGTTAGTACAGTAATGTAATAAATTATGGACTATTGTCAAAATCTCTGGCCTGTTGGTATCGAGTTTGAAAAACTTCTTCTTGTGGTTACGGACCAGGCTCCATATGTGGTTTCAGCTGTTTACCAATTGAAGACTTTATCTCCTAAGTTCAAACATGTGACATGCTTGGTTCAAGCCCTTCACAGGGTTTGTGAATCCATAAGGAACGAATATGACATTGCAAATCAGTTCATCTCTTCCCTGAAGAAGATTCTGCTGAAAGCTCCGAATCGTGTTGTGGTCTACACGGAAACCACTGGCCTGCCCCTTCCAAATTTCACGGTAATTACTTGCTGGGGTTCTTGGATCAAGTGTGTCGCTATGTTGTGTGAGAATTTTGACAAAATTAAAGAGTTTGTGCTTTCTTTGGATCCTGCTGACGCAGGTGCAATTTCCAAGGCACAGCATCTTCTGTTACCAGAGAAAATACTTAATTTGCAGACAACTATATTGTGTCTATAGTTACAGGTACCTGACTGCAGCTATTAAACTATTAGAAAAACAAGGTTTGGAAAAGGAGAAACAGTGGGATATTTTTACTTCCATGAGGGAGCAGTTAGATGGCTTTGCCAAAGACAAACTTGAGTTTAGTCTTCAGAAGAATCCGGACATGGAGGATTTTGCTACATCTGTAGAATTGCCATTCCAAGTGAATACAAGATTTGCTCCACTGGCTTCTGTGGATGTCGAAAGAAGCTTTAGCATCTACAAAGACGTTCTATCTCCTAATAGAAACAGGCTTACTTTTAAAAATGAAGAGATGCTTAATGTCTTGAAGTATAACAGCTTCATATGTTTTCCTTCTTCTGATGAGTGATAATTTGATGTACTTGTTTGTAATTCAATAAATTAGAATAGAGGAAAGAGAAGTTGATGAATTAGTTGAATAAACCAGCACCTTTTTGCCCTTTTTTGACCTTATTTGAGCACCTTTCCCCTTTTCCTCCGAAATTTGCACCTAAAAATCATAATCCTGCTGATAACGCAAGACCATTGCATCATTATACACCACACTATGGAACATAGTTTTAAATGTTCATTGTAGATTTCCACTGCCTTATACCATAACCTTGGCATGCATAAAATATATTGTAGCACAGCTTCTTCCATTTATGGAATTGAGTTTATAAGGATGTTTCTATTGCAATTAACGAAAATTAAAATTGGAAATGAAGAAATAGATACAACAGATGATCACTTATTTCTAGGATTGCATATTGACAAAAACTTATCATGGACAAAACATGTATATTATATATGCAAGAAAATGAGTAAGGGTATCTATCTATTAAATTACGTGGCACACTGTTTGGGTAAACCTAATTTAAGATTGATTTGTTATGGAATAATTCATTCTTATTTGAATTATGGGGTACAACGTCTAAAGAGAATTTAAAACGATTATTGGTATTACAGAAGAGGTATGTAAGGATTGTTTGTTCACTAAAATCAAGGGACTCATGTAGAGAAATTTTTAAAAAAGAAAGAATTCTTACAGTGGTTGCACTATATATTTTTAGAGTTATTTTACTAGTTAGGAGAACTACAAATATTAGGAGTAACAGCAGTATACATAAATATGACACAAGAACTAAAGAGAATATGTATAGGGAAATGAAGAGTAAGAAATTCTTTGATAAAAATCCATTTGTAATTGGGGAAACTTTATACAATAAGCTGCCAACCACAATTAAACAATCAACTGGTTCCAAATTTAATAAATGCTTAAAAAATTACTTAATTGAGAGGGCTTTTTATGACATAGATCTGCAATTGTGATTTTGAAGATTTTTACCATTAAGACAGTTACTTTAGCATTTTATGTAACCTGATATATCCAACAACATGTATATGTTCTAAAAGGATGAATAAAGAATGTGAATTTGAAGTACATTTCAGCAAAATATGCTCAAGGTTCTCCTCGAGCTATCTTATTGGTGATATTGGACACAAATAATAAATGAATAAGCACCACTCATGCAGAGTGGTATATACAGAAATTTGTATGTAAGATTATGTGACAGAGTCAAACCATGTGGATTTAAACCATGGTATTAACATTTGCTTTCTGTTCCCCTCTGATGTCAACCATGTATTCCAGTGGAATAAGTAACAGTGTTTCTCACCCATACTTGTAGACTTTTGTATCACTAACATATAGTCTACACTTTTCAGTTGTGGATTATGTCCAAGGATACATATTTAAGTGCATTATAAATATTATCTTTAAAAGTTGCCAAAATATTGTATTTATGTGTCTCCCTCTTCATTTCTTTTTGTTGTGATATATGTTCATTAACTGCCAATTGAGGTTCTCCATCACTCTTCCTGTACCATCATTAATTGTGTTTCTGGCACTTCCCAAAGGCAGAGGTTAATATATTTGTTACCTATACAGAGGGCCTGATTAAGAGATATTTTAAGAAGCTTGCTGGATTGCTGTACCCTTAAGATTGAGTGCCATTAAAGAAAGTCTGTAGGTTTAATCCAGGTCTTGTGTATAGTTTATTTTCCTTTATTATTAGAGCAATAATTAGTAACAATGAACAAAATAACGTAAAAGTTAACTTATGAATTATTAGAATATTACTGTGCATTCTCAGACCAATTGGATCATCCTGCAGTGGCAAGGGACAGGGCAGAGGACTTGTGGGCTCTCCACCAGAGTTACACGTAAAGGACCAGCAAGTCACAGGTACGGAACACTGGCTTCTATACTAACTTGCATTACACTTACCTGCATCACAACAGATGTTGAAATTGATGACCTTCAATGTGAACACATTCCCTTTATGTCCAAAAAGAATTCTGTTTTATCCGCAAAAGTTTATGTTGACTGACTGCTTGTATTTCTCTCATGATATTGTACTTCAGTTCTTTTAACATGAACATATTTGAATGCATATTTTCATTCTTTCTTTCTTTCCTTCCCTGATTACCCTCCCCTTATGTAGGACTTACACCCCCTAGGACTTAAAAGCCAGTGCCTAGGGTTAGATGCCTGTCGGGGAGCAGTGGGACCTTTGGACCAGAGTGAGACCTGGAAGCAGGTGGTCAGCCAAGCACCAGGTATGATAGTGAAGAAGAGGATGATATGAAATGCAGGTGAAATGGATGGTTGGAAGGGTAATAATGGAGCAATTGGTGGAATGAATGGCAGGTTAAACTGGAGAACCCAGAGAAAACCTGCCCAGACACCGCTTGAGCCCCCACGAATACCACATGTGGGTCCCACCTAGGTGGTAGGCGAGTGGTTTAACCCCTCAGCCACTTCGCCACCATTATACTTCCAGACTCAGGGAAGGGTGAAGAATAATCCTGGCTGGAGAAAAATTCCTACCTCCTGCCGGGAATCAAACCCAGGACCCCTTGCACAGCAGGCAGTTACTGTACCAATTGCACTATGGGGTCAGCCTTGAATGCATACACTATTCCTTAACGTTCCCGATAAATAAAATTGGTACGGAGATAGGTCAGGTTAACGAGGTGGCCACAATTCTTGACTAATTATTCTGTCACCATATGCACCTCACAATTCATGCATGGAGTTACTAGCAGTGTGTGCTGTACCTGAATCCTGTTGAAACCAGTCACGCAATCATTCATTTCTTCTTAGTTGCAGAAAAAAAATTTGAAATAGAATATACACTAACATGTGAATCAAATGTGTTGTAAAAATGAGACATAATTTTACGCATTGTGAGGAACTTCATGAATAATACAGTGATTTTCAGTAGCCCAGTATCAATTGTTCTGAGTAGAAATGCGACCTTGAAGATAAAACCATGCTTCATCAACAAACAATGTTAAAGGTGGGTCCATTATGAACGGACTGGTAAAACTAATTGCCATAAGTAAACCTACTTACAGGATCTTGTGGTTGTAAAACATGAACTTTTAAGTTTCAGACATTTCGTTACCATGAAAGCTGACATTTTGGAAATGTTAATTGCTTATGCTAAATGTCTTAGTGATTTTTTATTTATGGGAACATTAAATAATAAAGTGTAAGCATCAAATCCGCACACATACTGAAGGACAATATCACAAGAGAAATACAAGCAATCAGTCAACATGAACTTTTGCAAGTAAACCAGCATTGTTTTCGGAGATATATGGAATGTTTGCACATTGAAAGTCATCAATTTCAACGTTGTTGTGATGCAGGTAAGGCTAATGCAAGTTAGTACAGTAGTTAGTGTTCCATATCCATGACTTGCTGGTCTTTTATACGTAACCCTGGTGGAGAGCATGCAGGTCCTCACACAGTCCTTTGCCGCCATGGGCAGTCCAGCTGGTCAAAGAACACATAATTAAGAACACATGTGAGTCACAGTATTCCAACTTTAATAACTAGCTTAGTGCACTAAAACTGGGCATGTCTACACTGCAGACACTGCTGTTTATGTATTTATATCATTGTTTAAGTCAAAAATGTTTGGTTTGCTGATAAGAGTATGCTATATTTTTGCAAAGAACTGTTTTTTTAACTGCTTACCAATTTTGAGGTATTATGAAGCTATCACAGTACAGTTTTCCATATAATAATTAGGAAAATAAAACTTCAGAACACTAAACTACACTTAAATGTAAGTGAAGTTTAGTGTTTTTCTTTTTGTGATCATTTTAGTTGCCAATAGTTTTTACATTATAATGTAATACACAAGGGTGGTTCAATATGAGATCTTTTAGGAAAGTATACCACGGTTCATGCAAATGCACTTGATTCAAATCCATCAAGTGTTTGCCCCCCCCCCGCCAAAAAAAAAAAAAAAAAAAAAAAAAAAAAAAAAAATAATAATAATAATAATAATAATAATAATAATAATAATAATAATAATAATAATAATAACAACAACAACAACAACAACAACAACAACAAGAAGATACGGTCAAATATTTTTCTAACAGGGCTTTAAGTACCTGTGTTATTAATGAAGATGTCAATATTTTCAGACACAATTTATTCCTCAACATAGACCCCTTTTAGGGATGTGTGCTTCTTTAAACATTCCTGCCATATTTTTTTAAACCCTCCATAAAACAGGAATTGTCATTTGTCAAAGTAAGCTTCTGTCTTGGTGATAACCTCTTCATTTGATCAAAATTTTGTTCCTGCAAGACATTTCATGTTTGGGACAAATACAGGGAGCCAGGTTGAGTAAATATGGGAGGTGTCACAGCAATTCATAAACATAATTCATATCATTTGTTGACAATACCAGACGAATGTGCTGGTGCATTGCGCTGAAACAGCACTACAGTATTACCCCTCTTTTACACTTTTCAGGGAACCAGAGAAAAAGTGGTGTAAAATGGGGGAAATGGGCAACAACTCAACAATTTTGTAATATGTAATGGTTATAAAAATATTGACTGAAATGTATTGCACTTTGTAAAATACTTACCTTTTCATTGCTTACTCACATAGTAACGTGGCAGATAGGTACCATTTACGAGTAACCAGTTTTATTATTTTGCTACTGATGAAAGGGTATGGATTTATTATAGTTACCCACACCACACATTAAACATTTTGCATTTTGCCAGTAGGAGAACCAAAAGGTTTATTTTTTGCAATAATGACAGGAAACTTAGCTGTTGAACATGGATTACTTTATTTATTTATCTGTTATACAGTTCAATCCAGAACACCTAACTCTTCTTGAAGTAGTCCAAAATTGATTTTTGTGTTGATCTTTTTGATCTAATTTCCTCTATTTGGTTTTCAAGTTCATAAAGTTTTTCAAAGCTTTTTCACCCCCTTCTAGTGATGAAAGATATTATCGCAGCACTTCCAAAGCTGCACCCACTCACCTCAGCACTTGTTGGCATCACACTGTCATTTTCATCTTAATCATAGCTGTCTGTATCCACTGCAGTATGCTGATTAACAAAATCTTCCAAGGACTTCTCCTCAGTGGTTACCAGTGCTTTGTCAATTGCCATGAAGTCCTCAACACTACAGTCTGGCTGCAAAGCATCCTATGTGGTCATAAGGGAGTTGATATCTTCTTCCTCTTCTTCAGGCTGCACATTTTCTGTTTTGAAGAACCCTCCTTTGCGAAAGCAGTTGGCAATTGTAGATTGCATGACGTCTTTCCATGCTTTTGCAACGTAGTGCAGGGCATCAAACACAGAAATTCTGAAGGCCGAAAGGTCTTTACTAGCATCCATTGCATTCAGTATGCGCTGCACCACACTCTTTCTGTTGGCTGATTTGAAGGAATGAATAATTCCTAGATCTAGGGGTTGCAGTTTACTGGTGCAGCTTGCCGGCAGAAACTCCAACTGCTCATTTCTCAAATGCACGTCAACAGGATGAGCAGGACAACGATCAATGAAGAGTAGAATCTTCCTGTTCTGTGCACCTATTCTGGCATCAAGTGCAGAAAGCTGCTTCTGGAATATATCGGAGGTCATCCACGCCTTCTTATTGGCATCATATGATGTGGGCAGGGAACAAACATTCTTGAAGCATCAAGGTTTTCTGATTTACCAATTACAAATGGTTGAAGCCTTTCAGAGCCATTTGCATTGGCTCCCAACATAACAGTAAGCCTCAATTTGCTGTGCTTAGCACCTCGACATTTGTCTCCTTTAAATGCCAGTGTCTTGTTGGGCAAGAATGTGAAACAACCCAGTTTCATCTATGTTGAATATATCCTTAGGATCATAATTCTTTAACAGTTCTGGAAGCTTTGCCTTGATCCATTGCTCAACACTATCGTCACAGACGTAAGCAGACTCGCCATACACAGTTTTGTAAGTTGCTTTGTAATGTTTCCTGAAGCGGTCCAACCACCCATTCAATGCAGTAAAACCGCCTATTCCCAACATAGTTGCCACATGAAGTGCCTTCTCCCATAACAGCACTCCACTGATTGGAATATTCGCTGCTCTCGTTTCAAACCAGCTTCTAACTATTTCCTTGAATTTGTCGTATTTTGAGTAACTAACATATTTCGTCTTCTTTGCTTGAGCTCCACACTTCAAAGCACTTGCTGATGTAGAATGTCTGTTTCTTATTAAAGTGTTCAACGTCAAGACACTTATATTCAACTCCCTTGCTAGTCCAACACATGTTCCACAAAAGGAGTCAGTTTTTTCCAGAATTTTAAGTTTTTCTTCAATGCAAAAAGACTCCCTCTCCCTTTTCTTCTCCATTTCTGTGACTGTGATAGAATGGAACTTGGAATTGAATTGCAACTGGTAACGCAAGATAGCGCAAATATCGGCGTCTCCAGCATTACCACACCCACAGATATCATGTAACTATGGCCGACGGTGGAGACTAAGGTTCTTTGAATGTCATGACTTGGTCATGACCAACGATCGTATGATCTAACGCCATATTGCTTTGTGTTAGAACCCAATGAGACATGGTGTAAATGGTAGGAAATTAAAATTTCTCAAACATAAATGCCAGGATTCTAATACATTGTGAGTATAGGAAGATTGAAGGGACCTTAAAAAATTGTAGTAAATGGCAGGAAAACATAAATGACGGGGACGTAAAAGCGGGGTAATACTGTATTTTGTTGATCTAATGGGGCCATGTCTCCTTCAACTTCTTGTTTAATCAAGCTTTATAACTCACCTTAGTATTGTCTAGTAATCTTATTTCCCTTTTCCAAGGAGTCAATGAGTATGACACCCTTCATGTCCCAAAAAATCACAATCACTTTTCTGGCTGATGAAACCATGTTTGCCTTTTTTGGAGCATATTCACCGGAAGCAACCCATTATTTTGATTGTTACTTGATTCTCAAAGTATAATGATGAATCCAAAGTCTCATCAATGGTGATAACTTGATGCAAAAGATCCTTTCAACTTCATTTAAATAGCTCCAAACACAGCTTTGAAGTTGAAAGTCACCTGTTGTCCAATATGAGCAAACCTATGGTTCAGCAAATTTTTCGTACACAATTTATCATGCAAAATATGAATTTCTGTTCCTGTTGACACACCATGGACTCTTTCAATGACTCTCTTGGTAACCGCATTTGCTAGGCATCCTGGGCATTCCTCATCAAAAACAGATGTTTGATCACATTTATACTCATTTGACCAATATCTCACTGTTGTCACTGATGGCAAAAGCTACCCATAAACAGCATCAATTTCTGCTTGCAAGGGTTCCCATCCAAAAGAGAATAGCAAATCAGTGAACAATACTGCACTTTTTCCATGCAAAAACACATTGAATGACTAACTGAAATGCTTGCCAAATCCAAACTAACTTATGAATCAGTAGCAAATTTATTTTGGTGACATGTAACAAATGACAGTACACTATGGTAATGCAAACTTGCCTTAGCAATGCTATTTACTTTACAACATGGGTACTTATTGAACTGCCCTTGTTTAGCTTCATACTTGAATATGGTACATGGAGGCATATTCCTGAGGCAGAGGGAATACATAAACATCTTACCACATTCAGTCATTTTAACCAGTCATTTGTTACAAGGCACAAAACTGCAAAAGAAAGTGCCAAAGGACCAGTGTTTTCACTGTGCCAATTTTTGTATAACATGGACATGAATACCCTATATTTAGAAATCTTTTGAAGAGGAAAGCCAATAATTTACTTAAGGCTGGTTCACAGCCAATGACAACGGGAACCATAACCAGAATGAGAGACTTGAAATACATGTATTCAAATGAAAGTGTTCACAACCAACCATCCTGGGCTGCGGGAATGACACGCAAGACTTGACCAAGATTCAACTTTGGTGTTCCCGTTAACAGGCGCGGCATATTAGATCCATTAAGTGCATATTAAAGACTACTTCTTCCTTCAAGGTAGCTGTGATGTAAATGGCTGCTAGAGCTTTTGCTAGTTGCAGTTCTGGTAAAATCAAACTGGAAAGAATTTTATACAATGACAAAGAACAACAAATGGTTTTAATGAATGCTAGGATGCTAAAGTACTGATGCTTGCTGATTTCTTGAGATCAGAAATAGAACTAACCCTTTCTGTTTTCTCGGAATCGGAAATATGCAATAGCTTCGTGTTTAAATCTTCACTTTATTGAAATTTGGCATTGGTTAACCTGTTTTTATGTTTGCTGAATTGGAGAGCAGGTTAAAATTTGTTCATTGCTCAAAAGAAATAAATGATGCACAACATCCCGTTGCCATTAGCAGGCTGTTGTGAACCAAAATGTTCAGGCTGTTCCCGTTGTCGTTGTCATCACTACTGGGTGGCTGTGAACCAGTCTTTAGATGCAAGGTGCCTCAAGATTTATCAGGGTTGCTGAAACTTTAAAATCTGTGTAATTTGTTAGCAAATACTTGCATGGAAAGCTAAACCAAAGTTTGCATGTTATACCTACTAAAACGGAATATTTTGAGAACATTTATCCTCATTCATCCAAATGATCTGAAAACTGTAAATGTTATGTAAAAATAAAATGCTATATTTTGAGGTAGTTATTAAATGTCTTTACTTGAACATAATTGCAGGTTAAAAATAGTGAAAACAAGTACCTGGGATTAGATGATAAAGTGGCAGACCTGCAAATGCAAACTAAGCAGCTTGACAGTAATGCCACACAAAGGAGCACAGAGATGAGAGAACTAGGTCAAGCTATTTCTAGAATTAATCAGTTTCTGCATCATCCATCAATAAAACCGGCAGAAGTGTCTTCAGAACCACCTCAGCCTACACAAGGTTAGATGATGTATTTGTTTTCCAAGCATCCTATGGAGGTAACTGCTTAAGTTCAGATAACTTTGATTGGATTCATTTGATTGATTGATTGATTCATTCATTCATTCATTCATTCATTCATTCATTCATTCATTCATTCATTCATTCATTACTTTTAGCAAAAATATATTCTAAGAGTGTCAGTACAACTCTGGAGATGAATCATCACAATATTTACAAAAGTTGATGAAAAATGTTATTAAAAAATCTGATGTACATTCGCATACTTCCTTTACCAATGACAAACTCATACATATTTATAAACTGCTTTATCGAAAGATTTTTCTTACAGTGATGTGTAATAATATCTAGATAG
Organism: Tenodera sinensis; assembly: GCA_030765045.1. Classification (NCBI taxonomy): domain Eukaryota; kingdom Metazoa; phylum Arthropoda; class Insecta; order Mantodea; family Mantidae; genus Tenodera; species Tenodera sinensis. Next base: position 124,089,389 of record CM060963.1, read on the forward strand.
CAAAGTGAATTGGGCTTACTGACACTACATCGCTTACTAATTTAAAATGGGACATATTTGGAGAGCTTTTGCTCTCATTCTCAACCTGATGCTGGCTGTTGGAACAAATCTTCATGTTGGAGATTGCAGTGTTGTCATCCTCTGGCATCTTTTCCAGGAATTTCTTGTTAGATGATTTTGGGGTAAATCAATCTCTATTTTTCAGAATGAATATATTCTCTCAGGCTGTTAGTTGTTTTGTGTTAGAGATGCCTTTTAACAATGTATCAGTTCCATGGTTTTCTAGCCAAAAATGCCCTGCTACTGCCAATTTTTCCATTTATACTTTAGGTTTCTAAAATGTTCTTTAGACCTTGTTTTTTAATTTTATTTTTGTTTTTCAAATATAAGACCACCTCTATAGTGCAGTTGGTAGTGCACTTGCCTCTGGCGCGGAGGACCCGGGCTCAATCCCCAGTGCCAGCATGGAGATTTTACCCCATCTGGAAGATCTGGCACAGGGTGCACTCAGCCTTGTTAGGTCCTGGGGGAACCAATTGAGGAGCTACTTGATGGAAAAGTAGCAGGCCCAGGTCGTGAGGACCGCATAATTGGCTGGGAGGGATCAGAACGCTGACCACGTACCACCTTCCAGTACTGCACCCCACCAATGACGCCTGTAGTGGGCCGAGGTGGGGGACGCAGTGGCTGGGTGGTAAGGCTTGACTCTTCATGGGCTGTTGTGCCGGGGCTTAATAGTTTTTTTTCTAATATAAATTTTTGTTGCAGTTGGGAATATATTACTCCAACTGCAAAGATTGCAACAAAATTGTTGTTGTTGTTGTTAGCTAATGCTGGATTTCTGACAATGAAGTCATTAATCCTCTTGCTCCCTAATATTTTTCACTGATGGATGGGGCATTAGAAGTGAACAGGCATATTTGAAGGTAGTCTCGGTCCATTTCCTCTTGCAGATCACATAGAGGACAGAGTGGTGAAGAATATATCCCAAAGAGCAATAGCAGTAATAGTAACCGTTTTTAGAGAGCACCATATTTTTATGTTTTGGAGGTCACATCGCTCTCCAACAACCCCCAGAATGTCTGGGCGACCACACCTGTCCTTGGTTTACGGGTCTCACCGACCTGACCGGGAGAATTATCAAAATAAATTCACCGACCATATCCTCTGATTACCAATCAGAAGACGTATTACATGCCATGACAGGTCAGCATGTTAGGGGTTAAGGTTTTATAGAAAAATTAGAAAAAAGGAGAGTTTGGAAAAATAGACTCCCTAGCCCTCAGGAACCCTAATAGCATCGGGGTCGGAAGAGAACAAGAGATGACCAAGATAAGGTCAGATAGGAAAGTTACAGTGAGGAGCAAAACACCAGTAAGTGTAAGATATATAAAAGAGTATAAAGTTTTAAGTTACAAAAAATAATCATTTACAAAGGTACAATTTACCCTACTTTAAGATGTAGGAATTCCTCTACGTTGTAAAAGCTATTGTAAAGTAAAAAACTGAATAACACCTTTTTGAGTTTCTGTTGGGATTCAATACCTCTCATATAGTGGGGTAGTTTGTTATATAAATGTAGACCGGCATATGTGAAGCTATTTTCATAACGTTTAGTTCTATGTGAGTGTACAAATAAGTTGTTTTTTCCCCTAGTGTGATATGAAATAACATCATTTGTTTTGAAGGTATTTAACTTTTCTTTTGCATAGCTCATGTCTCATGTAAAACCATACCTGGTAAAGGCAGAATTTTATATTTTTTTAAAATATGGTTTGCAACTAGTTTTATTGAACACCCCAGCCATAATTCTTACTATCTTCTTTTGCATCCTGAAAACCATTATGCTGTTTTTTGAGTTCCCCCAAAAGATTATGCCGTATACTAGTAGACTGTGTATGTATGCAAAATAAATTACTTTAAGAATATGTATGCTGGACATAAATTTGATTGACCTAACTAGGAAGCACATCTTACCGAGTCTTTTAGTCAGGCTGTCTATATGCATTTCCCAACTTACATTTTCATCTAATAACAAACCCAAAAATTTATTGGTTTTTTCCATATTTTATCTCGTCTTGCCCCAGTTTAAGTTTTGGTTATAAAAACATTCTTATTGATTTTATTATGGAAGCTTATAGCCACTGTTTTCTCTTTACATAAAAGTAACAGGTTCCACTAAACCATTTTTGGATGTACTCTAGAATGTTGCACATGTGATAGTTTGCATCACTTTCATTTGCTCCTTTTATAAAAATGCTTGTATCATAAGTGTTACTTGTACATCTATCCGGCTATTTGCCTTGTCAGCTAAGCCATTTATGTACAGAATAAATAACAGTGGCCCAAGAACAGATCCTTGAGGTACACCGTATTTTATATTGGGAAAAGAGAAGGAAAATTAAAAAAAAGATCTAAAGAATGTCGTAGGAATCCAAAGTATGAACCAGTGGAAAAATTGGCAGTATCATCACGTTTTTGGCTAGAAAATCACGAAACTGATCCTGAACCTGCATTATTAAAAAGCATCTCCAACACGAAGCAACTAACAGCCTGGGAGAATATATTCATTTTGAAAAATAAAGATTGAGTCTTCAACTTTGAGTTACATCAAAGTGACAACCTCATCAAGAAATTCCTGGAAAAGACTCCAGAGGATGACATCATTGCACTCTCCAACTTGACGACACCATGCCCCAGCAGTCGGCATAGAATGAGAGGAAATAAGCTCTTAAAACATGTCCCATTTTTAATAAGTAAGTTATGTAGTGTCAGTAAATCCCATTCACTTTACTGTCTAGATCGTACATATCTGTTGTAATTGTAGTATTCATATAAAACGTGATTCTTCTAACCGCTTTACACTACTCAAGATATATTTTTGCTTAGGAATGATTCTAAATCAAGCAAGGAATGATCAGTTACAAGTTTCACATGCAGAAACAAAGTTCAAATGTTTACTCGTGATAATAAGCTCTTTTGGTACATTACTTATTTCCACAAAATTTGGACAGTGCAAAATATATGAATAACACAATATTTGTTTGGAGTATGTTTATATCAACTCAATACCTTGCATGATCTACATAAATGAAACATTAGGGCATTGGATCACATCTATGATACGCTTAAATAAAGATACAGGTGGTTATCCTTATTGGCACATGCAACACACTCCAAAAATGTTGGGACAGCACTTCATTTACCATGGTATTATTTCAGCTTTCCTCTTAATGACACACTGCATTCTTCCGGCATCGATGACACCAATCTTTCTACCACCACAACGAGAACAATGTCCCATTCCTGTTGGATGTAGGTTTTCAGCTGTTCAACCATCCTGGGTTGTCATTGTCATAATTTTCATTTCATAATGTGCCAAACATTTTCGATTGGCGACAGATCCGGTCTACAAGCAGGCCAATCCAACTTATAAATGCGCTGCCTACATAGCCATGCAGAGGTTATGTGAGCTGTATGAGGTTTGGCATTGTCTTGTTGAAATTACAGTGATGTCAATGAAACAGGCGCTTCTTAGAAGGCAACATAGCTTGTTCCCGAATCTGTATATATGCTTTAGCATTGACAGTGCCAATGGAGATGTGCAAGCTTCCCAGTCCTTGGCCACTCATGCAGCCCCAGACCATTACAGACGCTGGTTTCTGTGCCAAATGCCTGTAGAGCTCTGGAATATCCTTTTCATATTTGGTCCTGAGTTTACGGTGTCTATTATTACCATAAAGGTTGATTCATCGGACCACAATATGTTCTTCCAGCATGCTTGGGACCAATTGCAATGGGCCCAAGCCCATATCACATGATGGCGCTTCTGTCGTTTATTGATGTATGACTTCCATTGTGCACAGTATAAGTTTAATTTACATTTGTGGATGCACCAGCTTACAGTATTCAGTGATAATGGCTTCCTGAAGAATGTGTGGGCCCACGTGGCTACATCCATGATCGTAGCATTCCTATGCGTGACATAGTGACGTCGGAGGATCTGAAGAGCTCGGCCATTCAGAATAGGTTTCCTACCTTGGCCTTTACGAACTGTGATTTCACCACTTTCACGGTAGCGCTTGATAATATTATGTACTATATGTGATGACAGCGTAAACGTCCTGGCTGTGGCACGCTGAGAAATGTTTCTGAATTCCTGTATGATTCGAACACGAAGATCTTCGCTAATTGACTTGCCTCAACCCATCATTAAGAATAAGTGACCAGAACGTCGAATGACAACTGCTATTTATACAGAATGTGGTATGCCATCGTCATTTCACGTGGCCGATGTCCTCCCTGGCAACTCCAGCGTGCACGCTTTGACCTGGAGCTGTCGGGCTGTGTTAAGATAGCTACCCCTCATTCCGTTTTTCGCCAACTATTCACGGAACTACTGGGGCGATACCGGACTTCCTGTCCGGTATTTACCGATGGGTCCCAGATGGGTAGTTCGACGGGTTGCGCCTTTATATACAACGGTGTCGCTCATACGTACCGCCTACCGGACGCCAGTTCAGTATTTACCGCCGAGTTGTTTGCCATATTTTATTTCCTCCTTTTTATCTCCAGTTCAGGTCCTGGAAGTTTTATCGTTTGTTCCGATTCTTTTAGCGCTCTCCAGGCCCTGCAACAGTTTATCGGCACCTCGGCATTGGTTGTTAAAATCCAGACGTTGATTTCTCAGCTACTGTCTCGCGGATACCAGTTTGTTTTTACGTGGATCCCAGGCCATGTGGGTATTCCGGGTAACGAGGCGGCGGATGCGGCTGCAAAGTCTGCATGTCGCCTTCCGGAGTATTCCACCCGTACGCTCCCCTATATAGATGTGCAGAAATATTTCCGTCGCCATCTATTTGCTCTCTGGCAGGAATCTTGGGAAGCGTTATCCGGCACTCAATTACGGACAATCAAGGACACGGTACAACCCTGGCATACCAGCTGCAGGAATTCCAGGCGGGAAGAAGTGGTCTTAACCCGCCTGAGGATAGGCCATACCCGAGCCACGCATGGACACCTTTTGCGTGGTGATCCGGAGCCCGTCTGTACGACGTGTAACATTCCAATCTCCGTCGCACATGTCCTTCTTGATTGTCCGCGATACGCTCGTGAGCGCCAGTCCGTTGGCCTGGGCCTTACACTGTCGTCAGTTTTAGGCAACGACCCAGTATCTGTAAATACAGTGCTGCGGTTTTGTTCCAGAATTGATTTTATGAAGCAAGTGTAAGGATATTTTATTTCAGAGATTTTAGCCTTTTTAGATGGCCGTATTTTTGGGTTTTTTAACGTTTTAGTGTTTTTTACTTTGTAGCAATTTTAAGTTTCTGTTTTTAGCATTTTAAATGAAACGTTTTAATAGTTGTTTAGAGGTTTTTTTTTATCTATTTTAACCCTAGATTCTTAGTTTTTAATGGGTGATGTTTTTAACACTTGACAGTATGTAATTTTACTTCTGGACTCGGGGCCCTAATGAGCAAGTTGTCGACGGGCCCTTAAACCCAACACACTCACTCACTCACTCGCCATCGTCATTCTAAATTATTCCTGACCAATCATGACAGTCCCACTACCTATTTCCCAACTGTTCTGGAACATGTTGCAACACACCCATTCAGCATCAAAGTCCTGGCCACAATACACAATGGTTTGGTGCATGCATTATATTTATTTCAGTTTATAAAAGTATCATCTTTTTAATATTCACCAGAGGCATGAGGCTTTTAGCCCAGGTATTCTTCTACTGTTCAATGCACTGGACTCCTAGTAGGAGATAAGGGTAGCACAAAAGACCTTTAAGACCGTTGAGCATTCTCCAATCACCATATGTATTGCCACCACCACTACCACGGCTGCTGGTGCTGCTGCCCCACTGCTACTTTAGTTGTGGTATTGACAGTAAAAAATTTGAGTATCACCATGATCAAGAGTGTAAAGGTATGGAACGTACTGAAGCACTAGCTAGGAATATACTGGTTCTTTCAAAAGCAATTGGACATTTGAAAAATTAACTAATTTGAATTATTTTTTGATATCTTGTACATATTTATTAATAAAAACATTTCCTAGTGCCGTACAGTTGATTTAGTTCCTAATGTGCCCACCAAACCCACTAGATAGCATTTTTGTGCAATGACAATTGCTGCTTTATAGGCCTTGTTATTCTGTTGGGGTTTGTGTTTTGTTTTGTTTAACGGCGTGGAAGAAGATACAAGATGCGCTGTACTCCATTACCTTAACTACAATGAAGAAAAATCGCTGCCTAGTTTGAGATGGGGAAACTTGTGACTGAAATAGCATTTATTCTGATGACAGTTTGGTACTTGATGCTGTGTGCCTAACAGGAAGACCATCCTTTCAGTTGGTGAAAAGCTTCAGGAAGCGGGATCAATAAAAGAAAAGGTCAGCGTGTTTGTGTAACATGTGAAGAAAACATAGCAAATGTCTAACAGTCCAAAGAGATCAAATCTAAAGCTGCTTAGGAATTGAGCATTCCTACTTCTACGTGGTGTTCTTGTACTGTTCTGAAGCTTTAATAACAGCAGCAAATACTAACATCAATAAACTTGAACAAATACAAAATCAGGCTCTTCGCCTAATCACTGGAGCAGTTAAATCCACACCTATTGATGCCATGCTTGCCTTAACACGGACCCCATCAGTAACAACAAAAATAGAAGAACAAGCATTGCTCCAACACGAGAAAATGTTACGACTGCCAAACTCTAAATGGACAGAAGGGAACCTCCCCCCTTCAATCCTTAAAACTCATAGTAGTTTCCTAGGAAAGGTAACACAGATTAAATCCAAATTGAACATTCCTAACACCAGAGAAAATCTACTTATAAGAGAAAATCCATTGAAATTGTTGCAACCTACCTACAGTTTGGAATTAATAGAAGAAATAAGTAAATCAGACACACCAAAAGAAATACAAAAACTTCTAGCTCTGGAAACAATCAATACTAGGTATCCCACAGAAGAATGGCTGCACATATATACTGATGGATCCTCCAAGGAAAACCTTACTGGAGCTGGAGTTATGTGTTCACATTTTTCCTTTTATCATTCTGTTGGCAGAGACACAACAAATTATGATGGAGAAATAGAGGCTATACACATTGCTCTCCGACAATTATTAAATCTTCCCTTAAATAAATTTAACAAGGCAGTAATTCTTTCGGATTCTAAAGCTGCAATTCAGGGAATATGTTCAAATACTACAAAAAAGTCAACAAAAATTAGAGAATGCTACAAAATGTTAACACAACTTCAAAAAGTTAATAAGACTGTTCATCTCCAATGGATTCCAGCACACTGTGGAGTCATGGGGAATGAAGCTGCAGACTCACTTGCAAAGAAAGGCACAACAATAAAACAAAAGTCTAAATTCAATTTCTCATATTCCTCAATAAAATGCTTGATCATTAAAAAATTTTCTCATTCATACCTACAAGAAATAGAAACAAATGCCAAAGATAAAAAATGGATTACACTACTTTCCAACCCAGATACAATCCCCCAGAGACCAAGGAAAACAGCTGTTGCAGCCTTCCGACTACTGACAAATCACGACTGCTTAGCAAGTCATCTCTACAGAATAGGTATCTCAGCTTCACCAATATGTGTCCTGTGTAACGATCCAGCAGAAATGAATGAAGACCACTTGAAGACCTGTGAAGCATTAAGATCAGAAGAAACTACAGTTCAAAAGTATTGGAAAGCACGAATGTTAATGGCTTCATTGCCAGATGCAAGGCACTAGAAAACAACAACAACAACAACTTCTATGTGGTGTGTCTTATAGAAAATGCTAAATTTCCGGGCATATGGGTACAAATTCATCAGGCTCTTCATGCAAATGACTATAAGAAATGGTAAATGTTTTGTGAAGTTCTAGGAGAAATGGTAATGGATCCAAACTACAAGGCTAGCTTTTCTGGTCTAACAAACCAAATGCACTCTGTACAGCACTGACAAATGTTTTTATTAATAAATATGTACAAGACCCCTCCGTAGTGTAGTTGGTAGCGCACTTGCCTCTGGCGCGAAGGACCCGGGTTCGATCCCCAGTACCAGCATGGGGGTTTTATCCCCTCTGGGAGGTTTGGCACGGGGTGCTGTCAGCCTCGTTAGGTCCTAGGAGGACCAATTGAGGAGCTACTTGATGTGGAAGTTGCGGCCCCAGGTCAAGAAGGCCGTATAACTGGCCGAAAGGGCTCGGTATGCTGATCACATCCCACCCTCCAGTACTGCACCCCACCAGTGATGCAGAGTGGGCAGAGGTGGGGGACACAGCAGCTGGGCAGCAAGCCTTGGCCCTTCATGGGCTCTCATGCTAGGGGTTTAAATATGTACAACATATCCAGAGATAATTAAAATTGGTTAATTTTTCGAATGTCCAACTACTAGAAAGATCCGGTATTAGAAACTAAGGAGAAGGATGAAAGGAAGACAGTAGACTACTGTTAAATTAACATATAGTAAATTTGTTACTAATTTTAAAGGTATATAGTAAATTTGTTACTAGGTAATTTTAAAAATAAAGCAGTAAGATGAGAGGAGCTGAGCCAAATGGTTCCATGGGAATGTGTGAGGCTAGCATTCAGTAGGTTGTGGGGTCGATTCCCATTACAGATCTTCCTGTCCTATGGTTTTTTTCTCTGAGTTTTCCTGGGTCACAAGATGAATGCTGGAAAGTATAATTACATCCCTCAAATTCCCTGTCCTTCCATTTTCATTTCCACCTTCATTTCAATCTGAACTTTCAGGTTTGAAAGTGTTGGCAAAGAGGCGAGTTTGGCGTTGCTATTTGACTTTACGAACTTAACTGCTGTTCTTGTTGGATGGGTGGTATTGTGGTCGCCTGGCTGGTGACTGCTTGTGAACCCTGGTGTTGAGATAAAAGAACCTCCAGCACACATTAGGGACCCTCACCTGAGCTCGCTGGTCACACAGGTTGCAACACAAGCCCACGGAGTCCTCTCACTCCATCCCTTAAGCTTAGTGTGGAATCCTCTCTATAAATACCTTTAGCTTTTACCTTCAAGATGAGAGGAAGTGAGATAAGAGTTAGAGCTACCATTCTCATGTGATGCATTATTGCAGTTCCAGTTTGGCATGCAGTGATAGTAAAGGTTTTTTAGTTGGTGAAAATCTAATTTGCCTCATTAAAATAACATAAAATAACAGTCATATCAAAATTTGTAATGAAATTAAGAATTGAATGAGTAATATGCAAATAACTGTTACATTTCATTTTATTGTAATGAATACCTTATGATATCGCTGGTCACTGCAATAGATCTTCATAAAAGTTTAGTGAATCTTCCCCATATACATATTGAATGAATTTATTGAATACTAGAGCGTATACATCTTGGACTGCCCATGAACTTGTGCCTTAGCTCTTCTGTCATTGAACAGCCCTCTAAAATTCTCTACATATAATTTTTGACATGTGCTGTATAGCTTTGACTACTGTTAATTAACCTTATTCAAATTGTTGTTGCATATGGCTTTATTGGAATTTGTCTTTTCTTTTAACTTTCGACTTTCGATTAATTTATTTTCACCAAATTTTCTTATGCTTTCCATTTCTCTAGGTTCATTATTATTTTAAATTATCCATTTAATTCTAAAATTTATTTTCCTCCTATTAGCTAATAATTTCCTATACCTCACCGATTCACTTTCATCTTATCTCTTTGTCACTTCCACTTCCTTTCCTTAGTTAAGTTTCACTTTTTTATAATACCTACTGGACTTTATCCCTAAACTTTTATTTCCATCCCTTCTACCAACCTTGAACACGGTTAACTTTATCACTTGTTCTTCCTTGTCACATGACGTGGGGTACCATTTTCTTCTCTTTTTTTTTTTTTGCTGTATATTAACAAGTTTTCACTATCTGATACCCACTTAAGTGAATTTTTATCTTTCCAAATATGTGCTGGTCTGTTCTGTTCATCCTTCTTCCACTCCATTCTACCCACATACGAATACATGTTTCCTATACCCTCCATTCCACCTGGTCATACCCTACATCTTCTCGTTTACTCAATTTATTTCCACTCAACTTTGAAATTGCCCCTTTGTTATTTGACTAATTTGCACTAACATCTTCCCCTACGCAGTCACTCACCAATTCTTGGTGCTCCGCTAAATTTCGCATTTTCCTGCCACCATCTTCTTTCTCTTTCAAATTGCTGTGACCAATCATAGCTTCTTTCTTCTCCTTCTTGTTCACCTTGTCACTTGGTAATTTCCCCTCTTTTTTCTCTCTCACATCTGTCCTTGATGTAATGTGCCTTTCCCATCTCAGTGATTCTTAGAAATACGAGACGGCTAACTTATTAATTTTCTGTGTTTCCTGACTTGTCACTTCTTCAATTTCTGCTACTGTCTCTCTGTTCATTTTTTTTCTCTGTAGTTTGTCCACCTGTCCATAAGTTTAAACCTTAAATGTATGCCTGTTTCCCCTCCCCTCTTTCCTGTTCTGTTAATTTCATTTGCTAGCTTTGGTCATATGATAAGTCTGTATTGATAAAGATATTTGTTCCTTTCAGTTTTTTTGTCTGTTTCAGTATGTTGTAAGTCATATACATACTTGTAAATTTTGTGAGAATGTTTCTTCTTCCATTTCTTCTTCCAAATCTAAATGCTTCACATATTTCGTTGCTTATGATCATCAATAGTTTCTGCTCCAGAACTTCCTTTATCTCTTGCCTTGGATCAAGGCCTGTCCTTTCTTCTATTCCTACAAACGCCAAGTTATATTTCCTACTTCTGTCCTCTTATGTTTCCAATTTTTCTTTAATGTTTTGTAATTCTTCTTTTATCATTTCTATATTTTTAAATATTTCCTCTTCTTTATCAACTAGTTCTCTTCTTTTATTTCCCTCCATACTCTCTTCCATTGCTAGTAATTTTCCTATTTCCCCCAGCTCTGCTATTGCTTCGTCTGTAGTATCTTTGCTGACCATGTCCTTTGTGTTATTTTTCCTCTTACTCACAGGAGCATTTTCGGCACATGCCTGCACTCACTCGCTGCTTGCTCGGCACTCCATCTTCCCCCATATACGTATTTCACTAGCTTTTGTATGTCCTCTATAGTGAATAGGCACTCTTGAGTTGACTTCAGATCCATGCAAAAATTTGATCAGGTTTTCAGGAAATAGATTAATGAATGGGAGTGTCTTTACTATTCCAGGCTTAGCAGTTTCATAAATTAATTCCCTTTCTTGTTTCTTAGGAAATTCTTACTTGCTATTTCTGTAGAAATAACTTTTCTCTTGAAAAACTGTGGTCACCACTTGTCAAAATTCATGATTCTTTCTGTCTGAAATTTAGTCACAGTTATTCATGATCCACTATTAGCTATCAGCTCCACATATTCTTTAGGAGTGTAAATTCTGTCACATTAATAGAGATTTTTCTCCTCATTACTCCAAACACTTGATCACATGGGAACTATGAATGGTCCCTCTCTGGAAACTGGTGAATAATCTTATTCATCCTGCGCAACTGTGTTAATGCAAGGCACATTTGAATTTGCATGTGGTTTTTGTTTTGTCTAGCACTCCATTGAGAAGATTTAAGAGTTCTTTAATATGTTCTGACTGACAAGTCTGGAGGCAATCGTATGAGAAGGAACATGCGTCATATGTCTCCCTCTTTTCCTCATCTTCATGATGCAAATACACAAACAATGTCTGTATTTGATGTTGTAAATACAGAAACTGTTCACCCATAGCTGCCTAAGGTAACATGTTGTCTGCACAAGGATGTTTGGTAAAGTTAAATTGTGCATAAAGTCAAATGCCAAACCAATAACATGACAGTTTATTCTGTTCCACTTGCTTTAAGTCTGTATAAAATCTCTTACTCCTACACTTATGCACACCAAAATCGATATATGCTGCTCTCTTGCTGCTGGCAGTGGTATGAGGGCTTATTATTTTGGCTGTAAATATCAATTTGTGGGTGGCCAAAAACATAATTAGTCTTTTCAGAGAAGTACTTTCTATAAAAATCATACTTAGCATCTAGCTCCAGATATTTTTGCCAAAAAAAGGTAATGTATTGTTTTGATACCTAAGTATGTCCAAGTATTTATTTCTTTACTGGCATAATGGGTTGTTTGAAGTGTGGAGGAATGGATAAACTACTTATTTTATTTGTTTGCCTTTTTTTATAAAAATTATACCTATTTTAGTTAGAATTATAGATTTATGATTAGGGAGAATTTTATTTAAATATAGATTAAATTATTTTTCTGGGTTTGTATGATTTATACCTTTAATCATATATTGGATTCAAGACATTTTCTATAATTTTGCTGGTGCACTCATGTTCACCTCATCCCTTCGAATTTGTCCTTCAACAAGGAGTTTTGTCACTCAGAACACTCGTTGCTGTGATACAGCATGAAGGTTAAGAAAAGCTTATTTGTAAACATCCAGGCATCTACCTTCTACAACAACAAAATAATCAAAAGAATGTTGCCTCTTGTTACCTGCAGATCCATTCTGTTGTTTCTTTGGTTGTCTTTGTTTTATATCTTTAGCAGCAATCAACCCTTGTAAATGTATAATTTGAGCATTCTTATCTCCTGTGTTGCAAAAATCTGACACATCAATCATCATCAATATGACTGTGTCAAACTAAACAATTGCACTCTCAAGGATTACTGTGAGACAACAATGATGACACAGGTGTAATATGCCACCCATTGTCATTCTCATTCTTGGTGCAATATGAACACTTCACATACTGTTCAAACCAACCTTACTGAGGAGAAAAGAGTTAAGTCACTGACATAATTCCATTCTTCTCCTAATGGAGACATAGGAAGTGGATTTTCTCCACTAAGAAGTAATTTTTGGTTCAATTTTACAACTTGTGACGCAAGGTTTTTTTAGGTACAACATCAGTGGCATATTTTATTCACTGGCACACTGTAGTGGAACTGATATTCATGATAAAATACTCCAGTAAAGGAAAAATATTAAAAGAAATGCATAATAAAATATTCAAATAGCATAGTCTTACAATAAGAACAAATTAGAAACTAAAAACTTCACTTATCTTAGTATGTTGATATCCTTTTTCTATTTTTCTGACCCAGGGGTTTCAAGCTATATCTGGACTTTGAGAATGAGCTGGATATAGCTTGAAACCCCTGGGTCAGAAAAATAGAAAAAGGATATCAACATACTAAGATAAGTGAAGTTTTTAGTTTCTAATTTGTTCTTATTTTAGAATCTTGTTGCTTCACTGTTAATAGCTTCAATTTTTACTTAATTTAGCATAGTCTTAGTTATAAAAAAATGTTGCCTTGCAATTGGATTGCAATTAGCAATAGTGATCCAAGCTTCAAAATCACAAACAGATACTCATCTTTTTGTAAACCTTCTCCCAAATAAAAGCTGTCTAATAACTATATTTAAAACTGCTGTTAGGTGGTAACACGTTGGAATTATTGCTTGAATCTTTTTTATCAATTTAGAAAAGACTAGCTCAGAACCAGTGAAGAGATAATCTTAATCATTATGGTGCTTGGAGTACTGTTGCTAATTGCAGTCCAATTGTTTTATACATAATATTGGTATTCTTTATGCTTTCAGGTGCTGATACTCAAACGGCAGCTCCATAGCACAATCTTTTGAACAGTGGACATTAAGTTAAATAATGCAGATTATTTTAATGAGGTGAACCCACGCAATTTACATAATATTTGGAGTTTAGTTTCACTCTTAAAAGTAATATGCTGAAGCTGAAAAGATATCCATAAAGAAAACCAGTTTAATAACTGAGTAGCAGGTTTGTCTTTTGCAGCAAACTTCATTTACAAAAAACGGAGTTTAGCACTCACGATATTTGCTTTTTATGCACCAAGAGCTACAATAGGTACTGAGCCTTTAGTTTTTGTTTGTTTTTTTACTCTTGTATATTCAAGTTTGATTTTTGCTTTTATTTCCCCTGTTAAAATTGAATAACACTTTTATTCCTTGAAACTTCACATGGAATAGAAATTTTTCTTAGCAATTTTAAACTCAATTTTGAGGCGAAAGAAATAACAATGTTTGCCTACAGATCCACAGTGTAAATTCTGATGAGCTTTCCTGTGAAGATTGTTTTTGTATGAGATTTATTTATTTATTTTGTGTAACATTTATACATATTCTTCATATGAAATGGGTGATGAGTCCTTCACATTATGTGCACTTTTTCCCCATTTATGGATTATGCTTTATTACATAATGAAACTCACAGAAACCATTCACTCAACAGTATTTAACATGTCTGTAAGATTGCAGTTTGATATTTTTTATAGTTCCTGTGAAATATGATTTTATGTAATGCCTTGCAAAGGTGACCAAATAATGTCTGTTTGAAGTACATGTTTCTTTGTTAAAACAATTTAATTTTACATTAATTATGTATGATACCAACTTGAAGGTATAAAAAACTTAAAAGGAGATTGAGTGGGGGAGGGGGGGACAAGAACCTGATTTTATTTTAACTCTCAAAGAGCACTTATAAAATATGCATTTCAGTTTTTATTTTAACTTTTTATTATAAAAATATCTTCCAATCTGATAATTAAACTGGCTAGAACTGGTATACAGTGAAGTAAAATTATGATAGAGTAACTTTGAGTTGAAATTAACATTTATGAGCTTCATTAATTTATATATATTGTCACCGCGCCGCCGCATCTAATTGCCGACAACCGCAGTGTCACCCATCGCATTATTGTCGGCACTACCGCAAAGGAGCCGAAGGAAAGAGACAGAGAATGGCCGCATTGTTGGGGCGCTTGCCGAAAGAGAGAAAAGGATAGAAGCTTCTGGAATCTTCCTCTTTGTATTCCACCGAATAACTGAACTTTCCAGAATAGTGCCTGGGAGATATAAATAGCGGTAAAGTGCGAGGAGTCAGTCAGACGTATGTGAAGGTTGAGTAGTCGTGCCGACGGAGACGGACAGACGATGTGGAGAGTTGTGCCGAGTTGTGCCGACGGAGAAGAGTTAGTTCTTTGTGTTACGAGTTCGGAGCCGTGCTGTTGGAGAATCGGAAAAGACTTTCTTGCTGTTGCAACGAGTGTACAAGTTACTGTTTACGGAAATAAAAGTGTTTCTTTATCTCGACTACATCTGTCTTCTTTACTTCACACAACACCGCAAAGTCACACTGGTGTCAGAAGTGGGATTCGTCGAATTGCTTCTAGTTTCATTACATCGTCAGAAGTTGCAACGTTAGAACCAAGATGGAGGGAGATTCGGAAACCAGGATGATGGCAATGATGAAAGAATTATTCGCCGAAATGAAGACGGAAATGGCTGAAATGAAGACGGCAAACGACAACCTCGCTGCCAAAATGGAAACGTTAAATGACAATCTCGCTGCCGAGCTGAAAGAGATGAAGATGGAGCTATTGGTGAAAATTGACGGCGAATTGATTGGCGTGACGGAAGACGTGGAAGAACTCGGCGAACTAATTGGCGTGACGGAAGACGTGGAACAACTCGGCGAACTGATTGGCGTGACGGAAGACGTGGAAGAACTCGGCGAAAAGGTGGTAGACCTCTGCCAGCACGTGGACGTCGTGGAGGACGACGGGGAACGTCTTGGCGCCCTGGTAGTAAGAGTTGACGAGAGCGTCAAAGTACTGGATGCCAGGGGCAGACGGAATAGCGCGGAGCCGGGGAGGGAGCACCTAGTGGCCGAGGCGAAAGTTGCGCCCGTTTCAGATGATGTGAGGGAAGACGTGAAACAACTCGGCGAACTGATTGGCGTGACGGAAGACGTGGAACAACTCTGCGAACTGATTGGAGTGACGGAAGACGTGGAACAACTCGGCGAACTGATTGGCGTGACGGAAGACGTGGAACCACTCGGCGAACTGATTGGCATGACGGAAGACGTAGAACAACTCGGCGAACTGATTGGCGTGACGGAAGGCGTGGAAGAACTCGGCGAAAAGGTGGAAGACCTCTGCCAGCATGTGGACGTCGTGGAGGACGACGGGGAACGTCTTGGCGCCCTGGTAGTAAGAGTTGACGAGAGCGTCAAAGTACTGGATGCCAGGGGCAGACGGAATAGCACAGACCCGGGGAGGGAGCACCTAGTGGCCGAGGCGACAGTTGCGCCAGTTTCAGATAACGAAAGTGTACCTCTCGGGGAAGACAAAGGGGCAGTTCAGGGACGTCATCGAGGATCCTCTGGAGGAGTGTGTCGGGTACGTAACCAAACAGGATATGACGTGGAAGACGATCAGCAGGGAAGCGCACAAGCAAACGAGCAACACGCGAGAACCGACTTGGCGTGTAACATGGGGGGACCGTCAGAGCCATCCAATCACCTGACACATAGTGCCGTGAACGGAAGAATGGTGGACATCGTCTTGGACGGCAGGATACAGGAGAGACCGTGCCGAGCACGAGTGAACACGAGTGCAGCGGTGGACGCGACTCGCGCGGATGTGGTGGGGTTTGTTGCCGGACCCATCGGAAGCAAGGTGGCTGCGAAGGTGCGCCAGAGAGGTCGGCGGACATGGTACCTAGTGAGCCATTTCCAAGTGCGCAGGATGGCCCGTCAACACACCAGGAAGAAGGGCAACTGGACGAGGGACCGTCAAGACCGGCGGTACTGTTGCAGAATTTCGAAGCAGGATGGCATACATCGTCCTACCCGGATCAAGGGACACTATCCAACAGCGATACCTAGGATCGTGCCTCCTGGAGAAGAGGTTCGATGGGTTAGTCCACCGGGGCGCAAGGGAGATGCCGCAGTGATAGTGCTGGTCGGGACGACCAACTCTGAGGAGGGAGCAGTGTCACCGCGCCGCCGCATCTAATTGCCGACAACCGCAGTGTCACCCATCGCATTATTGTCGGCACTACCGCAAAGGAGCCGAAGGAAAGAGACAGATAATGGCCGCATTGTTGGGGCGCTTGCCGAAAGAGAGAAAAGGATAGAAGCTTCTGGAATCTTCCTCTTTGTATTCCACCGAATAACTGAACTTTCCAGAATAGTGCCTGGGAGATATAAATAGCGGTAAAGTGCGAGGAGTCAGTCAGACGTATGTGAAGGTTGAGTAGTCGTGCCGACGGAGACGGACAGACGATGTGGAGAGTTGTGCCGACGGAGAAGAGTTAGTTCTTTGTGTTACGAGTTCGGAGCCGTGCTGTTGGAGAATCGGAAAAGACTTTCTTGCTGTTGCAACGAGTGTACAAGTTACTGTTTACGGAAATAAAAGTGTTTCTTTATCTCGACTACATCTGTCTTCTTTACTTTACACCCACACCAAAAGTTACAATATATATTATGTAAGTAAAAGTTAGTGAAGCTCAAAAGTGTTGATTTTGTTCAAAGTTACACTGTTTTCTAACCTCTTCATTTTTTTTCAGTTAAGATATTAAAATTACAAAAGTTCTTATCACAGTACTTACAAAATTAAAAGTACTTGCAGCATTGCAAGTTGTTTTTAAGATACATAATTCTAAGAGCTATTGAGAGGTACTTTGCCATGGTAGTGGATTGGTGGAACTAGCTGAAAATCCATGTTCAAATTTCAGGCATAGCATTAAATTGCTTAAATCTGATTCAATTTTCCAGTACTTAAAGAAAAGTGCAACAAAACTTGTAATATTCAAATGACTTGAAGCATAATAAGTTCTCATTACACATTTTGAAGTGAAGATAGTCAACAGTTGGCACTAAAGTTCAAGATTACATGAATGAAAGTGTTGTACATACATTTCAGATGTTAGCAGTTTTTTTTTCTGCAGGCTGTGGTTGGAATTAAATCATGCAATGACAGAAATTGTACAAATTCATGCAACTTGGAGCTTGTTCTTTTAGGTGAGATGTATCTTTTTTGTAATGTTGTGTATATAAAAGACTGTAATTTCAGAACAACTGCTATAAATAGTTTGCCAGTTTCTGCATTGCTGTAAGATATTATTGAAATAGTTTTATACTACATTTTGAAGCACATTGTTAGTGCTTTTTATAATTAAACATAGGTAGACTTAAACCTGCACAAGTGTAAATAGAACCAGAGTGGCACTTAAGAAATGAAAGGAAACTGCGGATGCTGATTTGTTTATTGTTTAGTTGCAATTTCTTTGTGGTATGCTTGTATTTATGCCCCATGGTGAGACAAACTTAACATGAATTGATCTCTTCAGTATGAGACATACATTAATTTTAAAAAAAGGAATACAATTTCCTATTCTTTTGAGACTCCTTTTTATACCCATAGTGTTCACCATAAGAGAACTTTTCTGTAATATCATAACATAATACTTTTAAACCAATACAAATATTTCTTACTTTGTGAAACTATCCTAGAAAGCAGAAAAAAGAACAATTGGTGCAAATCAAAAACCATTATCTCAGGTTTGAAAGTTAAAAAAAAAGTGTAATGCTTCAGTGATTCCAATAGAGAAACATTGATTGGTGAATACTGTTGAACAGCCCTGTATGTACACTTCCAAATGCAGTTGGAAACCAACCCTTACAATCTTCATTGTTGCAGGTTTTAGAATTTTATTGTCTATCTTTATTTATCTTCATTTATTTCTGCACAAGATAAAATATTTAAATAATGGATCCTGAAGAGAATGTTCTCTCTACACAATGCTTGTCATTTGGAATACTTAATTTCTGTGTTAGCTGTTGTTGCTTAAAATAATTCTGGGTGTTAAATTTGATAGGTAACATTTATAAGAAATTGTTGTGGAAACTATCACTGTATTGTTTACTACCTTTTACTTTTATAAGTATAGTTGTGCCTGTCATCTTGTTTTCTCTAGAAGATTTTTTTATTATTATAAGATAATGGAATATTTTAATAATTATATTCACTTCTTGAGAATGTGCAGTGAGTATAAATGCAGCTCATTTTTCCGTGCCAAAGTAATCATGTAAAATAGAAGTGTGAATACATTTCTGTACATATTGTGAACAACTTGAATATTTGTATAATAAAACAGCAGTGATAAATTGGTTACATGGAGTTTCATTTCTCCTACAAGCTTGGTCACTTCCTTAGAATTTATGTTGCTTGCAACATATTGATAATTGGGGTATGAATGCTTTTACATGCCATTAATGCTCTTTATGCAAAGATAAAGGGTTGTACAGAATGGATTTAGTGTCATTCTGAAGCAGCATTCATTATGAGTTATACTGCAATGTTTTTATTGGTCAGACAAAAATAATACTAATAGTAGTACAGTATAGGCTCATTAATATTAATCTGAAGGGACCGGAAACTCAAGAGTTCATGTTAAAAAAAAATTTGTGTTAAGTGAAAAATGCAGATTTTAATGCGTATACATTTACAGTAGTCCAGTTTTGTGCATATTGTACACATCACAAGAAGTATACTTTTCCCTCACTCAGTTGAATTCACATAACCAGCTGTTCACACTTGCTTCATCAACTTTATTTGCTTCATTCCAAATTTGTGCAGGTGGAATTGAACGTCTCTTGGAACCGATACAGTCAACCAGCAGAACAACTGAAGTCTTCGATGCCTATATTTTTGGCAATTTTTTTTGACAGAATCATAGGGCCGCTTACAGGTATGTTAGAAGCACGCAAATGATGAACCATTCTACCAGTAATGCCTTGGTATCTTTATACTTAGCACTATGAAGTCATTTAGATTTGACTATTCCAAATGTTTAGTTCTTCTGGGCTTGAGGGCCGTGGTCTAGAAGGCATGTAGATACCAACGTTTCGTCAAGTACTGCGCTTAGCATCATCAAGGTAACACGATCCTCCATCTGCACTGGTCAGAGTTAGAATGTTAAAGCAGAGAAGTAGTGCAAGAAATGACCGTTAATGTTTGTTACGTTTATTTATATGGGTGGGGGCGGGTGGGGCATTGTTGCGCCGTCTTCAGTAGTGATTGGCCGGTTGTAGGTGGGGTTTTATTACAACCGTTGTGTGTGTCTGAAAGTCTATCTAAAACCGGTATCCATGCTTTATGTACACGTAGTATTTCTTTTTGCGATTGAAGTTGTCTTTGTGTTTGTAGATTTCTATGGCCTCCCTTTGTAGTCGGGCATAGTACTTAACTGTAGAAGACAGGACTCAGGTTTCTTTAAGGTTGACATCACGGCCGAATAATAAGGCGTGCTCTGCCACAGATGATTTATCCATATGTCCCAATCTGGTGTGACGCTCATGTTCTTTTATTCTGGTGTCTACACTGCACATAGTAGTGCCTATATATTCTTTGCCGCAACTGCAGGGAACTTTATATACACCTGCAGATGTGTGTGGGTGGCATTTGTCTTTGGCAGATCTCAAGAGGTCTTTGATCTTGTTAGTCGGTCTGTAGACAGTATCAACTCCATGTGATCGCAGAAGCTTGCCTATCCGGTCGGAGACGTTCCTGATGTAGGGGAGAAAGGCTGTTGCTACTTTTTCGTGTTCTCCTTTGAACTGGAATGCAGAGTTTAGATGTTTGAGTTCTTCTTTTAAGTATTTCTTATTGCAGAGCCGGGATGCTTGTTCTGTAAGTGTTTTTATTATACCTTGTTTCTGCCTAGGGTGATGGTTGGAGGTTGTATGTAAATATCGATCTGTGTGTGTAGATTTCCTGTAAATACTGTATTCCAGGCCATGGTTCGCTGTTCTCATGACTTTCACGTCTAGGAAGCCTAAAGTGTTGTTTTCCTCTTTCTCCATGCTGAATTGAATGTTGTCATTTAGGCTGTTTAGATGTGTCAGAAACTGGTCTAAGGTGTCTTCCCAGTGACTCCATACTACAAAAGTATCATCAACATAGCGCAACCAGGTCTTCGGTTTTAGAGGTGCCTTGGCAAGTGCTGATTGCTCAAACTTTTCCATAAAGAAGTTGGCGATCACTGGGCTCAAAGGGCTGCCCATGGCAACACCTTCGATCTGTTCATAAAAAGTGTTGTCCCATTGAAAGTAATTGGTTGTAAGGCAATGGCGGAAAAGCTCCGTGATGTCATTGGGAAATAGTTCTTCTATGTGACTTAAGGCTTCCGCAATCGATACTTTGGTGAACAAGAAGACATCAAAGCTCACCAAGCGGTCCTCAGTTTCTATTGGGATGTCTTTGAGTTTACCTATGAAGTGGGCAGAGTTTTTGATGTGTGAGTTAGTGGTGCCGATATATGGTTGTAATAAAGTGGAGATATGTTTGGCAATATTGTAGGTAGGCAAACCTATGCTGCTCACTATGGGACGTAGTGGTACATTTTCCTTATGAATTTTCGGGAGCCCGTACAATCTTGGCAGTAAAGCTTCGGTTCTACAGGTCTCCTTCTTCACAATGTCCGGTAGAGATGAAGATTTTATGATGCTGTTGGTTTGTCGGAGAAAACATGCAGTTGTATCTTTTGTCAGCCTTCTGAAGGTTGCGGAGGATAGTAGCTCTGAGATCTTGTCTTTATATTCTGCCGTATCCATGACAACTGTAGCATTTCCTTTGTCTGCTGGTAGAACAATAATCTTTTCATCCTTGTTGAGTTCTCTGATGGCCTTTCTTTCTTGTTGTGAGATGTTGCTTTTAGGTGCGGGTGCCTTGCACAGAAGCCGAGAAGCCTCTCATCAAACTTCTTCTGCCTGATTAGCTGGAATTTTCTGTATGGCAGCTTCTACGTTGGTGATAATATCTTCGACTGGGATTTCTTTAGGTGTTACGGCGAAGTTTCCTCCCTTTGCCAATATGGACGTATCTGCCTGTGATAGTGTGCGAGAGCTTAGATTCACCACTGTGGGTAAGGTCTCCAATCAGCCGGTGAGTTTATCATCGGGATCGCGGCAACGTTGAAATTTTGCTGTTTGTCTAGCGATGGCTTGATCAACAGCGGACATCATTGAATGGTACGTTATGTCGTCGATTTTGTCCCAATCCTTCTTAAACATATTTTCACTTAAATGGCAATGGAGTTCTAGAAGAGATCGATCTATGGTGGCGAGTTCTCTGCGTGTGCTGTGAATCCGCTCCCGTAATAGTGCATTTTCTGTGTGACTGTATATACAGTGACACAGGGCAAGACGCAAAACATATGACTATCAGGGTCAGTCTGCTTCATGCCATGTGCTTGGTCAGCAAGTGGGCAAAGTCATTCAAGGTCAGGCTGCTTTGCGCAAAGTAAGATCTGGTCATGTGATTGCCAGCATGTGTGTAGAAATTGAGAAAGGTCCATGTGATATCTTCCCCACAATATAATGACACCATGAAACAGCAGTAAGTGAGTTGGCAGACATGAGTCAGTCAGTGTGTCAGTGCATGCAAGACAGCTGTGCATGTATATGTCACAAAAGATACATCAGTCTAACCACTGTTGAGTGATTGCATCATTATAGTGAGTGTATGAGAGACAGAGAAAGTGAAGAAAGACACTGAAAGGACTGAGAAAGTTTACAGAAGTAAAAGTTGTGAGTTGTGATAGCACAAAAGACTGTAGGCTGTGTTAACTACAAGAAGAAAACTGTGTATTTGTGATAAAAATCTTAGAAGACAATAAAGTGATAGAAAAGTAAGACAGATTTTGTCATCTGTTACACTGGTGTCAGGAAGTGGAATTCATCGATTTGTCACTTTGTCACAGTATTTTGCACTGGAAATCATGTTTATTTGAGCTAATAGCAATAGTTTTTACTAAGGATCCTTTTTTGTGAAATGGTGATTGCTTCATTCTTTTCAACCTTATTAACCCTTCCCGAGTGGACGTGTTTTATGGCTCTGAGCAGAAGGCAATTTTGCTAAAGTATGAAACTCTATTAAATACAGTTAAAACTATATAAAAATGCTCAAATGTGCTAAAACACATAGTATACCTTGCTTTTTGTTGAATTGGATCATAATTGTCCTCCAGGAGTGAAGTTTTGTTAATCCGCATAGAAATGTTATTACAAAAAGGCGTAAGTAGCACTTCTCCATTTTGTATAGCGTAGTTCGTACATATAGGTATTCACAAATAAAGCAGCAGTGCTTCAGGAACTAAATAGTGTCTACACCTAGCTAGGACAGGGTATCTAAAATGTGCATATGATTTTCATAGTGACTTGTTTATCTCAATACTATTGAGATAATACTATCTCAGTGCTTTTATATCGGCAATTTCTGGGAGATTCCAAGAAGCAATCCTGGCCTTTTTTCGTTGGTGGTGTCACCTGTTTTTCTTTTCTTTTTTTTTTTATGTTTCCCTGAATACATGTCTCCTCAGTAACTATTTCCATAATTTCGTCATCAAAAAATAGGTCGAAAAATTCTGCTGAAAGGGTATTCTCATCAAAATGAGAAGGAAGTATTGGCCCCTGCTGGGTATTGTGCACTGGGATACTAGATGTAGGGCCAGGGTCAAAATTACCCACCTCTACACAGGTGCACAGCATCTGCAGCATCACTTATGTCACTCTTACTCTCACTTGCACTTACACATGAATTCTCGCATATATCACTCTCATCACTGAGCACAAAATTTGATAACTCACTATCACTTTTGTTCAACAATTCTGCAATTTCTTGCTCCGTCAACCCTTTCTTTCCTGCCATTCTGTCAAAAAACGAAAAAAAACTCTCGCTTACTGGATGCAATCACCGCACTATTTATTCCTACACTACTGAAAACTACTACAGAAATCATTAAATATGAAAAATCGGTGATAAACTGACCACAAACTTCTGAAAGAACATTTCCTGCCATCTATTGGCAGTATATATGAATTATTTGAGTGAGAGGAGCCGATCACAATAGCTCTATGACTCCAAACCCATATATGGGTTTTCGCTTGTCAGGGTCCAGACAGGTCGCCCATATATGGGTTTTCGCTTGCAAAGGGTTAAACATAAAGGAGTGCTCCTGTGTTTGGAAATCTGGCCCCTTGGGTCTAGTCAGGTTCAGCTGCTTAACCACTAATTTTTTTCTCCACATATGGCAATCTAGAACTGCAATCGAAGCAGTGGCATTAACTCAGAATCCAGAAATAGAAAAAATAAGAGAAAATCATTGTTTAGAGAAAGAAACACAAAACTTAAAAAAGAATATAGTCTTCCAATGGATTCTTGCACATTGTAGGTGATTAACAACGAGAAAGCGACATCTTAGAAAAAAGGGAACCAAATTTCAAAATAAAGTAAGCCAAAAGTACCATGTTATCAGTTACATGTATCATTAATCATTATCATTTTCAAGATGGGAACTAGCAAACATTCAAACAGTAATTACTGAGTATCCTTGAAAAACAGCAGTTGCAACCTTCAGGTTGATTGTCTGGCAAAACATTTTAACAGAATTGGCATATATTCTTCACCACTCTGTCCTCTATGTGATGTGCAAGAGGAAATGGATCGAGACCACCTTCAAATATGCCCGGCCACTTCTAGTACCCCATCCATCAGTGAAAAATATTGGAGAGCAAGAAAATTAATGACTTCATTGTCAGAAATCCAGCGTTAGCTAACAACAACATGTATCATTAACCTCTTGAGCGACAGCCATTTAAAAACTCTGCAGGCCGAGAACGGATACCCAATATCCAGCACAGGGCATTTAAATTGTTAAATGCGCTAAAAGTGCTTCCTAAATACACAGCTGTATTTTGCGTAAATTTTAAGTTATTTTAATGAAACAAAAACTGGTATAAAACTCATTATATGCAGTATACATGTACATCATCAGCAATGTTGAGTTGCATTTACAAATCATTGAAATGGCACTATTTGTTTCACTGTGGTAAAAAGTTAACTTCGCTTTGTCGAAGGCACCTAATATAATTTCTCGGAAAGAAACAGCAGTGGACCCATTGTATGTGTGAGCTTTGCATCAGCAAATCACAGCACAATGTGAAATAGAGCACTACTGTATGTGTGGTTTATGAGTCATCAGAATAAAGCAGGTTTGCAATTTTTCCTTCCACGTGTTTCGTAACTTGGATATAGCTTACAGGCTCCGTTTGTTTCTTTCTTGAAATGCATACGTATACTTTCCTGCTTGTAGCTGAAGTGAGAAGCTATTGAGTGTTACATCTCAGAGCTAAAACATGGCATCAACAAGCTAGTGTTGCACAAAGGTTAGCGAGTGGTGGAAGTGTAAGGGCTTCTGAAATTACACACGACAATGTGGAGGACTTCCTGCTGTGTGACAGCGATTTGGATATTGATGGCGAATTTTCCGAATTTGAGGGGTGTGTGGAGGATATAGGTACAAGTAGCAGTGAGGAAGAATGTGACCAACTTCCTTCAGGTGTTCGTGAAGAGTCAGCATTGTGGAGTGCTGAAAACAATTCCAATACAAACAGGCACATCTTCACGAGCACAGGGTCTGGTGTTCAATCCCAGGCTCAGCTGACTTCTGACAGCCAACCAATTGACATTTTTACAACATTTTTTACTACCGACTTAGTGTCTCTCATTGTTTCGGAAACAAATGTATATGCGTGTAAGGTGAAGGAAGACCTGCTCTCTAAAGGTAAATTAGGGCCTAAGAGCAGAATTCAAAGGTGGATAGAAGTAACACTCAATGAGATTTACAGGCTAATTGGTCTAATTATACTTATGGGTGTTATTCGTAAACCTGCATTATACATGTATTGGTCCACAGATGACATGCTAGCTACTCCTTTTTTTGGAAAATGCATGTCAAATAACAGGTTTACGTCAATTTTGCGGTTCCTTCATTTCACCTGCACAGAGAATGTAAATGACAAACTCCACAAAATTAGGCCTGTTTTCGATTATATTATTTCAAAATTTAAAGAAAATTATGTGCCTGGTGAAAAGGTCACTGTTGATGAAAGCCTAATGCTTTGGAAGGGCCGCTTAGGTTGGAAGCAATACATCAAAACAAAAAGGGCTAGATTTGGCATAAAGAGTTTTGATGTTTGTGAAAGTAAAACGGGATATCTTTACAATAGCTGCATTTACACTGGTCAAGGGACTGACAATACTGGAGACAAAGATTTGGGCTTATCTGGCTCCATAGAATGCACCTAATGGAACCTGTGCTTGATCAGGGTAGGACTGTGTACTTAGATAACTGGTATAGCTCTCCTAAATTATTCATGGCCTTACACAAAGGAAAGACTAATGCAATTGGAACAGTACGTTCAAATCGTATTGGTTTGCCAAAAGATGTGAATACGAAGGCTCTAAGGAGAGGGGAAATGGAGGTGCGTCAGCTGCCACCTTTGACCTACCTTGCCTGGCAGGACAGGAGGGTAGTTACGGCATTATCCAATTGCAGCTCTAAGATTTTGATGATTGACACTGGAAAAACAGATGCCCATACCAAAATGTGCATTTTCAAGCCTGACGTTATCCAGGAATACAATATGCACATGGGCGGTGTCGATCTAGTAGATCAGGTATTGCAAGCATATCCCTCTTTACGAAAAACAGTGAAATGGTATAAAAAGGTATTTTTGCACCAGCTGGATATAACCATATACAATTGTTTGGTAATTTGGAGAGCTCTAAACCCACACAAGACAATGACCTACCTGGACTTTCGACTATCAATAGCTCGCAGCCTAATTGAACAATACCAGGTTGAGAGGCCTCTTCATACTGGGGGTAGAAAATCCAAAACCCCTGCACCCCTCAGACTTCAAGGAAACATTATCCTAAAAGGATACCGTCAACAGCAAAGAAGTCCCGCCCATCTCGAAGGTGTTTCATGTGCCGCAAGAAGGGAATCCGTAAGGAAACTGGGATGATCTGTGGCGAATGTGGAGATGTGCCCTTGTGTGTTTATCCCTGTTTTGAGGCATATCACTGCAGAAGGAACATATAAAGGTAAGCCAGTAAAGCATATAGAATTTAATTAAATTTTACATAACGGGGGAAAATTAAAATAAGTTGAGTTAGATAGTGGATAAATAAGGGTTAAATGCACAAACGCACAGGACGTGTATACACGTCCATATCGCTCGTCCGTCATTTTAAATGGACGTGATTTCACGTCCATATCCCTGAAGAGGTTAAGAACAAAATCAATAATGATTATAACTGAATTATTTAGAAATACATTAAATTCCAAAGGGGAAAAAGATTCATAAAAAGTGTAAAACTAATACCTGAAATAAGTCATTGCCATGTTCAGGCTTGCCACTGGACATGACTTGAGACACCCACCAAAATTTAATTGTTACATACCATCTCCAAATCCTTTGTAATGCAATGAGGAAGAAGAAATAAATGTAGAATATTTATTGGCCCATGAACAACTTAAATTTTATCCAGGCTTGATCTTGAAATACTGAGAAGCAAGGAGTAGAATGGTTTTATTGCTGAGCCCAGAGCATTAGACATTCTCTCTTGTCCTCTGGTGTAGGGGCAACATGCTGGCCCCTAATTTCCAGTGATGCAGGTTCAAAGCTGGGGGAGAGCAATGAATATTTTTTGAGGTGCAAAAATCCTCAGCATGGCTTCTAAAGAAGGGAAGTAAAGCAAATGGCCCTTTGTCATAGATGTATAGCATGTAAAAGAACTTCAGGCCTGATGAGACTTCTCAGCAAAATGAAGTGCTCTGTTATGACCATTACAAAATGGGATGCTGGGAAATAGAGCATCCATAAAGAAAAAAATTTAAACACACACAAAAGGTCATTGCTCTCAGAAATAAAAATATTTCATTTTAGTTAATTTGCTCAAACCGAGCTTGAATCTGAAGCACGTTTGCCTAAAAGTTTTTGAGAGGGCATGAACTTTTGTAACATACACTCTATAGGCAACTGTTGTGTGCATTTTTTCATTATTACCTTCTCTACAACCTGTACTAAAGTAGAGGAAGTATTGTATTCCACCCAAAAATTTGAGTCAAGATTTCATTGGAAATATATGTTTTGAGGCCCCCTGATTCCAAAGAAAAGCACTTTTAGAAAAAGGTTCATGTGTGTGTGTCTCTGTCATTCTATGAACAGCATAACTAAAAAATAAAGTCGGTTAAAAACCAAAGTTGGTATTTAAGTTTGATGTCTTTCAAGGATGCTACAATAAGATTTTGAAGAAAATTCCTCCACCCTAAATTATCCTTTACATGGAAAATTTTTTGAAAATTTTGATTTTCTTGAAAATAGCTCTTATGATTTTGATTGATATGCCATATGTTTGAGATATTTTTATGACAAATGAAATGTATGTCTTGAATTTTCTGGCTATAGCCCATTTAGTCCTATTTATTTTGGATGACTTTTGCATAACTGGTAAACCATAAGAGATAGATGAAATCTTACAATACAAAAAATGTAGATCTTGCTAAAACACAATTTATGTCCAAATAAATTGTTTTGGAGAGCTTATACTTCTCTTAAATGGAACATTGCTGTTCATTTTTTTATATGTTGACTGTCCAAAGAGAAGAGAATTTGAAAGCTTTAAAAGATTTGACTATCGCTCAAAGCCTACTGTATTCCCATATTTCCATTGCACGTGCAAGAAAACAGGCAATAAGATAATTTCTGCAAATATTTTTTCTCAACTAACACGAAGAAGATATAGGTATAAGAGTTTGTAAGAATGGTTAGTACAAGAGTAGAGAAAGTCATGTGAGTGCAATGCCTCAGATTTTTTTCTCCTGTTCTAATGATAGTAATTTTAACCCAAATATGCCAAAATATGCAACAAAGATTATTTTAAAATTTATACAATTTATGTATGTTGAATAAATACTTAAAGGTATTCACTCTTTCGAACATCTTCCTGGATGACTTGGCCAATAAGTTGGCTTTGAAATGTCTGATATGCTACCAGCAGTGATCAGCCAGCATGTTGGACACTGATCTTTATTTGTATCACCTTCCCACTTCCAGTAAGTCCTGATGGATTATTTCTCCATGCCCATTGCTTACCTCGGCAACGTTTGATAGAAGGAAACCCAGATTGAGACAAATTTCGCATCATTTAGCCCAAAACAAGGCTGACTACAAATACAAATACTTGTGATGTATGTAAACAATTAGCATTACAATAATTTAGACAATTTTGGATAGGTAATCAGTAAATACTTAGTCAAGACATAGATTAAGAATTGACAACACTAGAGTATTTTGTATTGAGTTAATATTAAGTCATGTTGAAAAACTGCCCAGAAGGAGGAGTTTTGGAAACTAAAAAGTGTGCTTTCCAGAACCCAACACAGGTTTTATGACACCATCCGGCCACGAGCCTATTGTTCAAAGGCAGTAAGGAAGATCTTCTTTCATCCTTTCTTAGTTAATTGTTGTGATGAAAAATAGCAAGACAAAGAATCTCCAGAATATATTTCAGAGAAGATCCAATTTCATGCCAAAAATTAAGTGGGGATCTCACTCAATAGAGACAAAAATGTTAGCACCGAATTCAAAATTTCTGTCACAGTGCATGCCAACCAATCAATAGGAATCCCTCAGGTCGGGAGGGCATAATCAATTTTATTTAGAGGGTAAAGGTGAAATCGGGGGAGTTTTTCGAAAATCTTCTGACACAGCATGTCAGAATTGCAGTGCAAGTACACACCAAGTTAAGTGCCTCAACGAACTGGCAAAGTTTCTAGTGCCAAATATGCATATTTACATCACAGAAAAGAAACCAGTAAAGGTTGTAAGCAGTCAATCTCAACAGATGTGGGAACTTCACGTGAGGAGCTAACTGCAAAGTCACAGTTAAGGACAGTATTTCAATACGAAAAGGTGTTTGTGTATGTGAGCGATGTACATATATAAGTGCCACAATAAACAAGGGTGTGCAATCTTTTTAAACTACAGTCAAGGATACATTATTTCTGGATCCTGCAACCATGCATGAGATCGACGGTTCCTTTACCAAGGAATGAGTTCTCAGCTCATTTATGTTCCAGGGAACTTAGCTAGCTGGACAAGTATAAATGAGGAGGAGTTGCAACATCGAACCTGGGACATCAGAGATGACTTCCAGGTGAGGAAATAGTCCCACTGACGGAGGTTGCCCTGTCAAGGTGGAAATGAAAGTGATTTTTAAGGAACATATTATAACCCAGTATCTTGCAACACTTACATAAATCCCACTCACAAACATAAAGCAACAGTTTGTCAACCCTTCAGATATTTTATCTTTTTAGATCTGCAATAACTAGAAAATTCTGTAAGCCTGTAGACTCCTGGGAATTCAAGAATTCCTTGGAATAATAATTCTGAAGAATACAATGTGAAAGTTGCTCAGAATAAGAGATAACAGCACCTACCACACTCCATGAGAGCAAGAAGTTTCATTATAAGGTGCCATGCAAATATCTGAACACTATTAGTTGACGATGGAAAAAAAAAAAAACTAACACTATTTTACTGTTTTGTGTCTCTGAAAACAGAGAAGTGATGATAAATTTTGTGTCTGAGAAGAATTCACAGCGGTTGAATCTTATTTAAACCTATTTCTTTATCAGGACATTTCTGTAACTTACCGTATTTCATTGCATAACTCACACTTTTTATGCTTTTTTTTGTAAAGTAAAAATACACTGTGTGACCATTATGCAAAGAATAAATTAATTATTTAAGACTGATCATGTTAACTATAGCGACTAATTAAGGTAACAGGAATAAGAGCGAGTCTGAGCATATTGAAGCACGTCATTTATGATGTTTATAGTTGGAAAGGAGGGGAAACAAAAGTGATGCTGATGCCACAATGCAAACAATCAGTAAATTAAAAAATCTGATGTGTAGCACTCACATGACTTTCTCTACTCTTGTACTAACCATTCTTACAAACTCTTATTCCTATATGTTCTTTGTGTTAAGATAAACATTTGTACACAATTATCTTTGCTTATTTCCTTGTAGGTGCAAGGGGAATATTAGAATACAGTAGGCTTTGTGCGACAGTCAAATCTTTTAAAGCTTTGAGATTCCGTTCTCTTTGCACACTTAACATACAAAAAAATGAACAACGATGTTCCATTTCACAAAAGTTGTTTTCCGAAACTCACACAAATAACAAGGAATATCTCCGAAATGGTTCAACCTACAAGAAAATTTATTTGGGCATAAATTATGTATTTTAGCAAGATCTACATTTTTTGTAAAACCTCATTTTTGGATAAAGGATGCACGTCTGCAAGATGTAGGAACCTGTTCAATTCTTCCTTTCTAGCAACCCCTAGATTTTAGCATATGTTTCTTTGTGTACTCTTATAGCATTTTTCAACAGATAATTTTTGTACTGTAGATAAGGTTTGCCTCTATCGTCACAACTCAGAAAAAACAAGAAGGTTCCCACTCTGATTTAAATGGACTTTCACCATTCTTTGCTTTCTTTGGAGCGGGTTGCTCCAATATTAGGTAGCTGTACTGCTTATCTATTTCATTGATAAGTAAGCTATCAACACAAGCTTCCTCACTTCTTGTCTTTGTAGTGCGAGAGCTGAGTCGAGCTTAACCACGATGCACAGTGCAAGTAACCTCTGCATGTTGAATTGCACCTGGTGCAATTTTAAGCTTTGAGAGGCCCTGCTATAGGCTATAGTCAGTCAATCAGTGCTTCTTTGGTGTCATTTTTCAACAGAATTTAATTCCCTTGGGTAGGTCCATAGCCTCCAGCTTCCTGCTATAAGCAATTATGTCCACCCAATACTTTGGTTCCATGTGCTTGAATGTGCAATATTAAATGTTCACATCTCACCCTTTTCCTTGCTCTCTTTAGATTCACATATTTCCAGTTGACAACCTTCGTAACATTCTACACATCCTATTTTCATATCTCGTTTGCATGTATATCTGCACCTCCTACCACTGAAACATTTGGTTACAGGTGTTAAATATTATACACATTTTAAAGTCCATCAACTTTCATAATTATACTAATAAATCTACATTCCTTGCACATTGTGGCATCATTATTCAACAACTAATCTAAATCCACATCATCACAAAACTAACAAATCACCCACTGTGATGACAAATGTTATAAATGTTGCTAGAGGTGTTATCGCAATCTTCGTGACTTCTGATGTACTCTCCTTCTTGCTCCCCCCTGCCACTTTATTTCCCTCCTGCTCTATGGCCTATATCTTTTCTCCCATTCAGTCATCAGGTAATGCATGCAGATTATGCCAGCCATAATGCACAAGCCCTATGCAGTCTCCATTCTCTAAATGTACACGAATGACTTGTCATTGCAAATTTTATTGCAGACAACCTATAATGATATCCATTAATTAAAGTTGATCTTTTTTCCATGTATCAAGGCAATCAATGATAATTGATTGTTCTTACACACACAGTGGCTAAGAGCAGCCATGTATTGAGTGGAAGAACCATGGTTCAAATCGTGGCTGTGGCATTGAATCTTTCAGTTCTGATTTTAAATGTCAATGTTGATATCTTGTTTTAGATTTTCATCAGAGATGCCTTTTGCCATTGTAGGTTTATGTATAATGGAAAATAGTCTATGCAGTCTATACACATTGAATGTACATCAGTGATTGTCTCCAGTGATTTCCAAATCATAATTCTTTTTTGTCCCCATTTCCATGTATTGAAACCATGTGTTTCTGTGGCTTATGTAGTTTTTTCCCAACAATTCAAAGGGCTTTTTATTTCGTCCATTCTGGACTACCATTACACTTGTCAGTTGTCATGAAGCTCCCATTCACGGTTCTTCAAGGTACTTCTCAAATATGGGAGCTCTTGTATGTATAAATAATCAGGCCGAACAATTAATCATAAGCCACCATTTGTGGCAAAAACCCTAGGTTGTATGCTTCAGCAGACCCAAAGTGTAGAACTCTCTTGTTTCTTATGAGAGTACCTTTCATGTAATGATTAGATTAGATATATAGATATTATATCTATTGCAAATAACATGATATGTAAGTTCCAGTTTAATTTAATGCTTTTAATACAACCTATAATTTTCCTGGGCCTCAGGGGTCTCTGTCTAGGGGATATGTGAATAGCGACCACAAGGTACCCAAGCTGAGCAGAACATTACTTCCACTTACTGGTGTTTTGCTCCTCACTGTAACTTTTCTATCTGACCTTACCTTGGCCATCTCTTGTTCTCTTCCAACCCCGATGCCATTAGGGTTCCCGAGGGCTAGGGAGTCTTTATTTTTCCAACCTCTCCATTTCTCTAATTTCTCTATAAAATCTTAACCCCAACATGCTGACCTGTCATGGCATGTAATATGTCCTCTGATTGGTAATCAGAGGATATGGTTGGTGAATTTATTTTGATAATTCTCCCGGTCAGGTCGGTGAGACCCATAAACCAACGACAGGTGTGGTCCTCCAGACATTCTTGGGGTTGTGAGAGAACGATGTGACCGCCAAAACATAAAAATATGGTGCTCTCTAAAAAACGGTTACTATTACTGCTATTGCTCTCTTCAATATCATTGTGAAAAATATTGGAGAGCAAGAGGATTAATGACTTCATTGTCAGAAATCCAGCATTAGCTAACAACAACATTTTTTGTAAGTAAGACTCAACTCTTTTCAATTACAAGTCTTCTGTTTCTTGTGTTATGTTTACTTTTAATTCTTATATAACCATCACCTTTATGTTGTAGCAGATGTCTCATGATCTTGAACTGATAGAAATGAGAATATAATAATGAGTATGTCAAACACCATACTGAAATTTGTTGTATGATTGAATCCACATATACTGTGGTGGTTTTTATACCCTTATACAAGGGTGGATCAAATACAAACCAGATTTTTACTCTCTGTACTACATATTAAGAGGATGTTTTATATTCCACCCACAGATTCAATGTCAAGACCAGTGAAAATATGTTTTGAAGCTCCATGAAAGCAAGTTAAGTTTTACAAAAAAAGTTGACAGAAAGAGAGAGAAAGAACAAGCAAGCATAGCTTGGAAATGAAATTCTGATACATACCAAATTTGATATCAAGGTTTACCACCAAGCAGATATGAAATACACTGATTTTCAAGAAAATCCTCACTCTCCAAACTGCCACATACACAGAAGATTTTTATTCTGTTTTCACCCCTTAATGATTTGATTAAAATGCCAATAGTTTAACATGTGTTGAGTTTATAGAATGATTGTGATTACATTTGTTTATGGACTGCTGGCAATGAGAGCAAGTAGCTCCAGAACCCTGTCAAGAAACAAGTGCTCTATCTCTTATTAACATTTGAATTGATGTTTTGTTCCTCACTGTAGCTTTTCTATCTGACCTTACCTTGGTCATCTCTTGTTCTCTTCCGACCCCGATGCTATTAGGGTCCCCGAGGGCTAGGGAGTCTTTATTTTTCCAACCTCTCCATTTCTCTAAAATATTAACCCCTAACATGCTGACCTGTCATGACATGTAATATGTCCTCTGATTAGTAATCAGAGGATATGGTTGGTGAATTTTATTTTGATAATTCTCCCGGTCAGGTCTATGAGACTCGTAAACCAATGACAGGTGTGGTCCTCCAGACATTCTGGTGATTGTGAGAGAGCAATGTGACCACCAAAACATAAAAATATGGTGCTCTCTAAAAAGCGGTTACTATTACTGCTATTGCTCTCTTCAATATCAAATTATGAAATATGACTTGAGGGATAAAATGTTTCGGAGTTAAAATAGTCCCCCATTCGGATCTCCAGGCGGGGACTACTTCTCAAGAACTAAACATTATATTAATAAAAGATCTAACATCAGACTTTTACAATGGAACCCAAACAAAAAGAGTAGAACTCAATAAAATTGTATTTGACTATAATATAGATATATTTTTCATACAAGAAGCAAATCTAACAAATGATCAACTAAATACTTCAGTTTTACTGGTTTTCTGCTACACCTACTACCCAAAAATAGACAGATAAGTAGTGGAATATTAAGAGATAGAACTGGAACTTAAAAATTCAATGCCACAAATAAATAATAAATAATAATTACCATGTGAAGGTTATTTAATCCTGGGATATAAAGTACTTGCAATAGTAAGTCACCATTGGGGTAATTGTCTCTGATGTGAGACTGCCTTTGTGGTTTACCAGGAGAAATACGAACTGGCTTGAGAATTTAATGCCATTCTGGCAGTTTGTCACAATAGCTCAGTGGTTAGAGCGTCCGCCCGGCAAGCGGAAGGTCTGTGGTTCAAATCCCAGTTGTGGCATTGAATTTTTAAGTTCCAGTTCTACCTCTTAAACTTTGCCCACACACGGCTTGTGTGTTTAAAAACACCAACAGTAAGTTCGTTGGCATAAATAAATAATAATTACAGTGGAATATTAGTTGGAGTCAAAAAGGATATTAAATCCTCCTTTGAAATTGTTAAAGAAATGGATAACACAGATAAAAGTGAATTAATAAAGCTAAACTTTTGGGATAACAAAACACATCTACATGTCTACAGTATTTACAATCCTCCCAGGAATGAACCAGATCATATTGACCAATTAAATAAAACAATCGTAATTGGGATTTTGAAAAAGTGGAATAGGGAATATAGTGGAAGAATTTTTGAATACCACAACTTTTGAACTGATTTATAGTAAGGAAGATCCCACAACCTTCATACATTACTCTGGAGCAGGCAGTGACCCAGACTACTTGTTAGCTACAACAGATATAGTTTCAAAAATTAAAAAACGAGTTATAGAAGACCCAAGTTCTGGTCACAGAGCAGTAATTGCTGATATAAAACTAGAGAATACAAATAACAGTCAAGGTCACACAAATCTGTATTAGAACTTCAAAAAAGCAGATTGGAACAAATATAAAACTGAATTAGAACATAAATTTAAAGAACAAACAAACTCACAGCTACATGACCAACCAGATCATTTGAACAAAAATGTCTGTAAAGTCATCCTAGAAACTACAAAAAAACATATTCCTCATGGAAGAATTAAAAATTTCAAACCCTTTTGGAACCCCCAGTTAGAAGAACTGAAAAAGCAAATAGATATAGCTAGAAATACAGCTGAACAAACAAAAAACATATCAGATATACAAATATGGCGGAAGAAATGTGCCTCACTAAAATAAGAAATTAATACAGCTAAAAAGAATCACTTTAATAATTTCTTAGAAAAGATGGATTATAGGACAGATGATAACAAAGCCCATAAGTTCATAAAAAATGTCAAGGACAGGAAAGAAAACAACAGCACACCTATCATACACAACAATAAAATATTAGTAAATGATGCAGTCATAGCATCATAAAGTAACAAGAAATAATAAAAAGGAACGTAAAGAATTTAAGAAAGATTTGAAACAAGAAAGAAAATGTGATCCTAGCACACAATGCAATATCTTTTTTCAAAATTTTAATATGCAAGAACTGAACATTGCAATAAATAATGTAAAAGACAAAAAGTCTCCTGGACCAGATCACATACATCCAGAGTTTATAAAATACCTTGGTAAAACAGCAAAATAACAACTATTAAAACTCCACAATCTTCTATCCTGGAAAACCACTGTACCTTCTGAATGGCAAAAAGCAATAATTGTCCCACTCTTGAAGAAAGATAAAATAGCATCAGAAATAAAAAATTATAGACCAATAGCGCTTACTAGCATAATAGCAAAATTGATGGAAAGAATGGTGTCAAACAGGTTAAATTGGTTTCTAGAATCACAAAATTTAATATCCCCATGTCAAGCTGGATTCAGAGAGTTCCACTCTACAAATGAACAAGTCTTACTTCTCAGTCAAGAAATCAAAGACTCCTTCAATAGGAAAGAAGATAATGTATCAGTTTTTATTGAAAAAAAATAGGGATACAAGGTCCAATGTTTTCGTGGCTATGTCATTTCCTAACACAACACTTTATTGCTACCAGATATGGAAGAAATATATCTAAATACAAACAAGTACACCGTGGCTTACCACAAGGTGCAGTGCTCAGCACTACACTTTTTAATATATTTATAAACGATCTGCCACAACAAATACAAGAATCAAGTGTGAAGTGTGCACTATTTGCTGATGACTTGGTAATGTGGACTTCAAAACTAAAAAGCAAAAGTACAGAACTGGAAAAAGCCATGGAACAATCCTTAACCAAGCTACAAAAGTGGACCAAAGAAAATTTAATGACTGTTACTACAACAAAATCAAACTACCAAATCTTTTCACTAAGAAAAAAACCACTAAAAATAAAACTAAATTTTGAGGGTCAACAATTACCAGAAACAAAGGAAGCAAAGTATTTAGGAGTTACATTTGATACCAAACTTTCATGGACCAAAGAAATAGAATATGTAATACAAAGAGCAGAGAGGCGCCTTTCACTGTTAAGACGTCTAACAGGAATGAAGTGGGGATGTTCCAGAGCAACTCTTAACACAACATACAATGTATATATAAAGCCATTATTTACTTACTGCAGTGAAGTTCTTATAACAGCAAATACAAAAAAAATTCAAATCTTTCAAAACCAAAGTCTGAGACTAATTACAGGTGCTATAAAAACCACACCAATAGCAGCTATGGAAATACTAACCAACCAATACCCCATTGAATATGAAATAGAAAAAGCAGCTCTTACTCAACACGAAAAGTTGATCAGATTCCCATTCAATACATGGAACAAGAGGAATTTTACACATACACTAAAGACTCAGGAGAGCTTTCTTTCCAAAATTCAAGACCTCAAGAAGAATATATACCTTCCTAATTCAAAGGAAAACTTCATATGTAAAGTCAATCTGACACAAACATTAGACATCACATATTATTTACACCTGACAGAAGAAGTTAAGAAAAGTGATACTCCAACTAGTGTTCTAAAATTATTGGCATTAGAGTCAATCCATACTGGATTTCCAGAACACAAATGGCTCCATATTTATACTGATGGATCATTGATATCAAACCAAGATGGAGCAGGGGCTGGAGTGACCTGTCATCTCTTTTCCTATTACATATCTTTAAGTTATGGAACTACAAACTTCGATGTAGAAATTGAAGCAATTCGAATGGCCCTACAAAATCTTTTGTACAGAATTCACATTTTCAGCAAGCAGTTACTCTCTCAGATTCCAGGGCAATAATTATAACAATTACTTCCAAGTTGTCACCAAAAAACCAAACAATTATAGTGTTGGAAAATCCTTACCCATCTAACAGCACTTCAAAAACACCTAGTCTTCCAATGGATACCAGCTCACTGTGGACTAAGTGGTAATGAGAAAGCTGATTTTCTTGCAAAAAAGGGTACCAGTAGTGTACAGAAATCTATAGTTAATTTACCATTTTATGCAGCTAAAAGATTAGTCAACTCTGAATACAAAAAAATTATTGAACAATATTACTATGAAAAATCAAAAAATAAAAGATGGGAACTACCAAACATTGAAACAGTAATTCCTGAGTATCCTTGAAAAACAGCAGTTGCAACCTTCAGGTTGATTACAGGACATGATTGTCTGGCAAAACATTTAAACAGAATTGGCATATATTCTTCACCACTGTCCTTTATGTGATCTGCAAGAGGAAATGGATCGAGACCACCTTCAAATATGCCCGGCCACTTGTAGTGCCCCATCCATCAGTGAAAAATATTGGAGAGCAAGAGGATTAATGACTTCATTGTCAGAAATCCAGCATTAGCTAACAACACTTTTTGTATAGTATGATTTGGTCTATCTCTAACAGTTTACCAGTTATGCAAAAGTCGTCCAGATTAAATGCAACTACAGGAGCTATAGTCAGAAAATTCAAAATATAAATTTCATTTGTCATAAAAATATCTCAAACATATGACATTTTAATCAAAATTCTTAGAGCCGTTTTCAAGAAAATCAAAATTTTTGAAAAATTTTCCATGTAAAGGGTAGTTTAGGTTGGGGCTATATTCTTCAAAATCTTTGTGTCGCATCCTTGAAAGACATTAAACTTAAATACCAACTTTGCTTTTTAATCTACTTTTCGTTTTTGAGTTAGGCTATCCACAGACACACAGACTGACAGACGCACACACACACACACACACACACATACACACGGACCTTTTGCTAAAAATACTTTTTATTTTTTGGATTCAGGGGTTCTCAAAACATATATTTCCAGTGAAATCTCGACATCAAATTTTTGGATGGAATACAATACTTCCCCTACTTACAAGCAGAGAAAATAAAAATAATTAAAAAGAATAAAAATGAACGCATTTGAAGAATAAGATGTTTATTGAGTTGGCGCATGTTAACCAAATGCTTCACATCCCTTGCTACGCTTTCAACTCAGCACCATGGATGGGTATAATAGACGAATTAAAAAGAATCAAAATAACTCCGTATTTAATTAAACTTATATGCAGTTATCTGGAGGATAGAAAAATCGAGATAGGAGAAAAGATGAGCCTGGACATGAGTTGTGGCGTCCCACAAGGCTCCATACTAGGACCAACTTTATGGAACATATATTATGATGATGTACTAAAGCTGGACTTACCAGTAGGAGTCAAAACAATAGGATATGCAGATGATCTGGCCATGGTAATACTGGGTAAATCAAAAGGGGAGGTGGAAGAAAAAATTTTGTGGTGTATGAAGAAAATGAATATATGGATGCTCCAGAAAGGATTGCGATTGGCACCAGAGAATACAGAAATTGTCATCTTAGAGGGAAGAAGAACAATAAAGGAAATAAAAATACTTTTTGGAAATCAGGAAATTAAATCTAAACCGTATATAAAATATTTAGGAATACAAATGGGACACAATATGAGTATGTGGGCGCACATTAGATATGTTACAAGCAAGGCAGAAAAAACCGTTGCAATGTTGGGAAGGTTAATGCCAAACATTGGAGGACCTAAAACAACTAAAAGAAGGATACTGGGAAGTGTGGTAAACTCAATTATATTGTACTGCGCATCAGTTTGGAATACCTGGTTACAAAAAAATACCTGCAGAAAATTGATAGAAAGGGTCCAGCAAAAGGTAGCTATAAGAATTGCTTGTGCATATAGAATGGTTTCCACAAGGGCAATCCAAGTTATTGCGGGTATTATACAATATATCTACTGGCTATAGAATTTACATACGGCACAGAAAATAGAAAAAACGGAAAAGAAATTAGCAAGAAGAAATACCATGAACAAGTGGCAAAAAGAGTGGGAAATAGAAACTGAAGTGGCACAATGGACAAAGAGGCGTATACCACAGATAAAACCATGGATTAACAGAAAACACGGAGCACTTAACTTCTATCTAACCAGTTCTTGTCAGGACACGGGAGGTTTAAAACCTACTTGCACAAAATGGATATTGTGAACAGTAATAATTGCTCATATTGTGGAGAAATAGATACTCCAGAGCACACTGTACTTTGCTGCTGTAAATGGGATGACATCAGAAACGAATGCACTAGAAAGATAGGAGTAAACCTGATAGCTGAAAATATAATTGAAAAAATGCTAGAGAGTAAAACTAATTGGGAAATAATTCAAAAAATGATTGTAACTATTATGAAAGGAAAGGAAACAGATGAAAATAGAATAAAAGATAGATAAATAAACGGTTGTAGCCTATGAAGTAATGCCGAGAGGTAGTTCCACAGAGCTGCAATGATATGCTGGAGGGGTTTTAGTGGGCGGGAGTCTCACAGTTGCCAGTGAGACTGGCCTGCATAATGCATTTCCCCTCCAAGAGAGGAGAAAAAAAAAAAAAAAAAAAAAACATCCCTTGCTGCTTCTTTCACTTATCCCATAGTCATGTCTGCTTATTCCCATGCTTAAGGTCCTTAA